>SNQJ01S0232147.1:0-14142 GCA_010110895.2 Picea sitchensis
CTCCTGCCATAGCCCAAGCTTTGATGTTAATTCAGACATCATTTGGTTCTGAAAGTGACTGCCATGGTCAGTGATAATCTCTCTCGGGACGCCGAACCTTGCTATGATCTGGTTGAATAAGAAGAGAGTTGCAGTCTCTCCATCATCTTTAAACATTGGCATAGCTTTGACCCACTTAGTGAAGTAGTCGACAACTACGATGATATAGCAGTGCCCCCTTGCTGATGAGGGGCTGCATGTAGTGTAATCAATCCCCTACTTAGTGAAGGGACCAACTGTGATGAAAGGAAACATAGGAGTGGGATGTGCCCTCATCTTCCGGGAGAATATTTGGCACGGATGGCACTTCTTGATCGATTCGATACAATCTTTAATAATTTTTGGCCAGAAGTAACCTGCTCGTAAAATATTTTGGGTTGTTCCCAACCCAGATAAATGACCGCCACAAGATCCAATATGGAAATCATTGAGCACTATGATGGCCTCCTCATGAGTGAGACATCGACGTAAGATGCAGTCTACACATCTCTGATACAACGTATCATCTAGTATGAGATAATTTTTAGCCTGATGGCATATCCATCGATGCTCGTCACGAGAAGCTGAGGTGGGGAATTTCAAAGTATAGAGAGAGATAAGTATATCTCCATACCAGGGGTTTGTAGATGCAATAAAAAACATATCCCCCCAGATAGGCGATTCCTTAGGCACAACGTCACCTGACTTAACCGGAAGTTACAAAATAAGCTCTGCGAAGACCAATGACTTATTGGAATTGGATGAAACGAAGTCTAAGTCAAATTCTTGGAGGATGACTATCCATCTACTGATTTTTCCGCCTATAACTCATCGTGTCAACATGTATTGGAATGGATTCACGACAACAATAACAGTGGTCTAGCGAAACAGAACATAGTGACAGAACCATTGAATAGAATGAACTGCTTCCAACGCAAGTTTTTCAATATGAGAATAATTGAGTTTCGGTCCTACGAGGCCTCGGCTCAGGTAATAGATCACGTATTCTGAGAACGAATCATCTTCCTGAACTAAAACCATGCCAATAGTTGACTCTGCGTCAGCCAAATATAATAAGAAATATTTGTTATAGTTAGGTGTCCATAACAGAGGTGAAGTTGTGAGGGCGTGTTTTAATGTGTCGAAAGAGCATTGAGCAGATTCTTCCCAAAAAAAAGGAATGTCTTTCTTTAGTAAACGCATAAAGCCCTTGGTGATTTCGGCATAGTTGGCGATGAAGCGTCGTAAGAAGTTCACCTTGCCTTGTAGACTCTGAAGTTGTAAGATTGTGCGTGGGGGGGGCAACTGGATTATTGCCTCCACCTTAAGAGGATCAACCTTGATCCCTGTTGTTGATATGATGAAACCTAACAATCGTCCTGACGTTACGCAGAAGCTACACTTGTTTGGATTCAAGCGAATCCTAAAGTAGCGCCAACGTTCAAAGATTAGTCTAAGGTGTGTGGGATGATCCGTTCTCTTGTGAGAGCGTGATGCTAAATCATCTAGATAGGCCTCGACTATATGCTTGAGGTCATGAAAAGAAAAATACATGGCTCGCTGGAACATGGCTCCAGCATTTTTAAGGCCAAAAGGCATCTTACGATATGTGAATGTACCCCACGGAAAAATGAATGTCATTTTATGTTGGTCTTCGGGTTTGATTTGGATTTGATTATATCCTGAAAAACCATCCATGAATGAAAAGGATTCACAACCGGCACATTCATCAATGATCTAGTCAATGAATGGTGTTGGAAAATTATCTTTGGGAAATGCCTTGTTCAAATCACAGAAATCGGTACATACACGAATCATGCCTTGTTTTTTATTGACCGGCACAGGTTTGGACACCCATTGAGTCAAATAGATAAGATAAATAAAAACTGCCTTTAGAAATTTCTCAACCTCAATCTTGATGGCTGCTGCTTTCTTGGGATTGACTGGATGAAGTTTTTGTCGAACAAGATTGGCATCAGGATACGTTTTGATTTCATGTTCAACTATTTTCATATCGATACCTGGCATTTCCTCATAAGACCAGGCAAAAATGTCACAGAATTATTTGAAAAGATCCGTGTAAATTTGAATCTCTTCGAGGGAGAAATCCGCTCCGTCGAAGAAATTCTCCACGACACCAGGGTTTTGGGAGATGTTGATGGGTATAGTTTCAGCGATAGTTTCCATATTTCCCTCAACATAAATTTCCTGCATAATTAAGAGATTAATAGGACATGGCTGATCTCCCATCATGGTAACGGTGAATTCTCCTGCTTTGATTCGGATTATCTCTGGGAGAAAATATGATCTGTGATGAAGATCTTCCCAAGGTTTGTTTGGCCTAGTCATTGCTTCAAGTACTTCTTTGTCAGAAGGAAAGACTAAGTCTAACGAATTGACGTTAGCGAGAGAACCCTAAGCCAAAATAGGCTCTAGAAGTGGATCGAACTCTTATGTAGGAGTCAGATCCGAGTTAGCTGAAGCTTGCTGGACTAAAGAGTACGCTACCTCAATGGCAGACAAGGGCATGGACATGCCTGAGTGACCCGTTTCGTCCATCGTGGCTGATGGGGAAGGAAGAATCCAAGGATCCTCAAAGTAAGTCGTTCGGAACGATGAAAATTGAAAAATCTCAACCTTATGGTGATTAGATATAAATTTGACATCGTCATGAGGAGGTGGGCAATCGAAGGTACCCATCAAGGACGGGCACAAACCAAATCCTATTTTAACGACACTTGGTTGAGGATTATCAATCATTGGGACCGTGGATGCCCCTAAAGTTGGGTCAGGTATGGAGAAGGATAGTTGATCGATGGTCACTATTCGACGCTAATGCGACCCTGGAGTGTGGAAAAAACAAAGAATCGGCGTAGCAACCACATCTTGCATAGCATAAGTCTAACTCCATCCTAACAAGAGATTATGGTGAGGGAGCATCGATACCTCTACTGACACACACGGTTTTCCCTCTTAACTGCACGGGGAAAGAAGGAGCGATGCCATGTGGTCCGGAAGAGCGATCATCAGCGGTGAGGAGAGTTGGTGATGGAGACAAAAGGGGCTAGCCAATGGCCTTCAACATGCCCCAACAACTGCATAACACGTATTAAGTACACCGATGGAGCCACCGTGTGGAAGATATTCCATGTAAAAATTTTCATGGGATGAGCCACTACTATCTTAAGCTACATGGTAAAGGCGGTAGACGAGGTTTAAGTCGGTTGTATCTAACATGATGGTTACCATATTACAGAATCTCGATGGGAGCCAAGAGTGGTTAACAAGGCTTTCCCACGGCGGGGAAGATTTGGAGGACCTCAAAGCGGAACATTACATAAGGGTTTGTGATAAATCCTCCACCACAATTAGTGCGGAAGCCCTCGCGTTTGGGTTGTGAGAAGATTTTTTAAATGCTCCCTTTGGAATGTGTTTCATTGTTTCTCCCAATGTATTCTCGGTCTGTAGGGGAAGAGATGGGAGATCAACTTCTTTACCATTCTCGAAGTGTTTGGTTTACTATAATAATGTGCTCTAGTTGATATATAAGAATCACTAGCCATATATACGTTGGTGGATGAGGGATTTTTTGGAGGTGGGCAGGTTTCTTAGCTACCCCTTTACGTGCTTGTAGAGGCTTGAGTTAGATTTTTCCCATGTTGAAGGGATTAGTCAACACAACTTTGCTTGATGTTCTTTGTGTGACAAATTTTATCCTCTGCAAATTAGGGACAAATAATAGGTCAGGTGGTCCTCCACACACAAGTTGCATGGATACCTGCCTTCCATTTTTCTATATTGTCCCGACCAACATTATCGATTGGTGTTTTATCCCCTTACCCTTCTTTAGTTGTTTCTTATTTCCATCAGGATATTAGGTAGCCTTTGGGTTTTTCAATTGCAAACTGTGTACATCCAACATTTGATTAGGGGGAGCATCCAAAATAGTAGTTTGGTTGGCCATTGTGTGTTGTATGGATAATTGTTGCAACTTTTTTGTCAATTGCTCAGCAGACTTGTTTTGCTGAACCAACAATACCATGCGGCATGGTCTAGCTCTCTGTCTAGTTTTATCAAATATTGAGCATTAGGCATATGGAAGATGTTGTATAATAAGCAGAATGAGAATAGATGAGCTCAAGCTGTTGATCCCTCATGATGGCATCTTCTTAGAAGAAAACTTAGGATGTTGTGATGTCTTTGGATAAATGTGGGACCAAAGACTTAAGGAGAACCCTCAAGCAAGAATGTTGGTGGGGCCGGTACTTTGATTAGACTCTTCCGGTATCTCCATTCTTAGATATGATCAAAGATATAGTGCATTGTTGTCTGTTTGAAATTGGTGAAACTACATTATAGCGTCCTATCTCCGCCGGATAGGCGGAAATGGTTAAGGAAAGGTCATCACCCGATTCACCAAAGAAGTATCTTGACGTCGAGCTCAATGTATACCATTCGTGACACTCCCAATAAGAGTACGTTGAAACAATAAAGCGTATGGAGTCATCTTTCAATGGTAGATGAGCACCAAAGATGAAAGGTAGTCACATGATGACCTAGATCTTCGTGGAAGCGGCCTTGAACTTTGGAATGTCCAGAGCAACCGTGAAGCATAGGAGGAAGACTAGCGTGGATCGTTATAAATAAGATCATTTAACAACCTTGTCAAATCGCGCAAGTGTAAAGTCGCCGAGGAAGGGTAGTTTGGGTTGTTGGCGATAACTTGGGAAAAAGGGTCACGGAGTTTGACTGGCACCAGGTTGCCGAGAACGGTTTAATCTTGGCCGGTCCCCGAGTGAAACCATGTAGTACGACCAGTGGAAGGATTTTTCATCTATGGAGACATCATCAACTGATTTCCATAAAGGATATAGGGTTTTGGGCATGCATCGTGTTCAAAGGACTTTGGGAGGATTACTATCTGGTCACGATGGGAGATGCATAGTAGTGTCAAGGTTCCATTGACTATGGAAAATTTTTCCCCAGATTGGCATTCAAAGGAGAGCAGTCCTTGTCGAGTTCCAAAGGTCACATTATGTGTGCTCCGATGCGGGGAATAATTGCGGTGGGCCCTCAAAAATGGGGTTGCCCCCAGACGGAAAAGTGGATGATGAGAATGTGTTGTTACCAAATGTCTGTTCCAAGAAAATGGTGTCGAACCCTCTTGACATACTGCGTATTGGCGTTCCTTGTGACTCCTGCTCCAAAATAAACTAGGTGTGTGTAGGCTGCCCGGCCAGGGCTGGCAGTGTGAACCACCAAGCGAAGGGGATGAAGGAGGGATATGACCTCCTTTTAACACTTTTCCTTACGCTGGAAAAGTGTTAAAAGGGATAGTAGTGCCCCCAAGGTGACCTTGCGGAGGAGTGTTAGAGCTCCCTGCCCCTAGACCTAAATTATGTAAAGTGGAGTAGGTTAGTGCGGTACTTGTACCGAACTAGGCATACCGTATGAAAGCGGAGGGCCTATGGCACTAGGTGTGAAGGGGTTGTGGCCACCACCATGAGCAGTTCGGTCCAGCGTGGCAGTAGTTTAGTAGAGACCATGGTGGCTTGGGCGATGGCGGTATATTAGGAAGGACTCTCACGTGGTAGAAACAGTGGTGGGAATTGAATAATTCTTAGAAGAAGTAACAACATTTGTTTCCATAGCTGTGTGAGGCACTATCTAGCGTTCATGAAATTGGATTGGTACAATAAGCGATGGCCAGGTATCAGTGGTTTGGGTTTCAAATGAGCCAAGAGTGGCTACTTCAAGTTTCAAAACGGTTGATTCCTCCGAGGAGTTGTTTGGGCACAAAGGTTTGTAACCCGATAAACTTCAAAGACCCTTGTTGGTCTAACCGCCTTAATGGTGGCGGGGGTGGCTCCGGTGTAGCGGCGGAACAATAAACGCCGTGACCCGAGCGGGCTTCGGGATCCCCTCCACTATGTGAGAATATCTAAGACATGTTAAGGTATTCTAAATGTTCAAAAAGTAACACACACTAAAAAGAAGCCCTAAGAGATAAGACAAGCAATCCACTAAACTATTTGGAAGAACGGTTACAACAGCCAACACTAGAGAAACTTAAATGTTTAAGTGCAACTCGAACACAGAAGCACCCTCTAGGTATACTCTGCAAAATGTGGGCCAATGTCTATCCTAGGTACCAGTGGTATACCCTTGTAGTCACCTGTGTATGTCCCCTAAAAAAATATAGGCAACTATGGGTTGTCGTACGAGAATAGTCACCGGTGGAGTACGGTCGGTCGGGTAGAACACAATGGCGGGGTATCAATCTTCCCGAAACTGCCGAGGGTATGAGAGAAAATGAATTACGAAAAGCGGGACCTCAAAGCGGTTTCGAGACCCGCGAAGCCCGTGGAAAATTCCAAGCAGCTGAATCCCAAAACAAGCCCCTCTATATGTGTTCTCCACTACGATTGGTCCGGCTTTGGAGGGTTATCTCCGCTACCTTTCTTCATTCAACCTTGTGTTTATCCCACGGTGTTAGAGGGGTCCCGGTCTTCCTGGCCCGGACTTAGACACTCCCTACCTCGAACTCTAATGTTTGGTTTTGAATGGCCTTGAAGAGTTTCCCTCTCAACCTAATCCAAGGCCCTAGTCACGAACTAGTTTGTAGACCCTACAAACATAAAAGTCTAGTATATTTTACAATTAAGCGTTGCTTTTATGGATTTATCTTACATCAAAGGGTATGGGGTGGCCCATTGATGTGTAGATGAAATAAAAATGAATGAAAAGATGGAAACAAAAACTTTTACTAAGTAAAATTTCAACAACTTTTCACAAAGAAAGATTTTTTTTTTTTTAATTTATCACAAGATTTTATATAGAAAACTTAAAGGAATTTCACTTCGTTTCTGAGCTAATTATGATCTAAATTGTTGCAAAGGCACCACGAAACAAGACTTTCCTAATGATGTAGAAACACACCTTTCAACCAAAGAAAATGAAAGAGATTTTTTATTTATTTAAGAAGTGCGATGAAAAAATACCAACAAGAAAAAAACCAAGAGAAACAAATTATGGCTTAAAGCGTGGTCATGCAAAGTCGGTGAAAGAATCACTGTGACAATAAAAAACAAAGAGACTCTCAGCTTGTCTAAAACAATGAAAACAATTTTTTTTTTCTTTTTTTATATTTTGTTGTTAACTTTCAACTGAGAAAAATTAAGGGGAGTGAGATGACCTAAGCTACTGATTGTTCAAACCTAGAATCAAACACCTGAGAGAGGAATACCTCTTATCAAAGGAGGGGATAGGCGCCCACCGAAGACAAAAGTAGCTGTCCAAAACTGCGTGTCTATCAATTAAAAAGCTTGTGCGATGTGTAAGCAGCGTGTTGAGCGAGACATAAAGCGTGTCAGCGGTGAATACTTAATACGGTACAGTGTATATCTAAATTCTAAGGAAACAAAATGAAAAAATTGAGTCCTAGACTAGGAAGGGGCCTACATTTATTGATAACTAGGGTCCATTGAAGGCTTGGATTCTCTTTCTCATAGAAAAGACAAATAATGAAAGGAATAATAAAGTGAAAAAAATGAGATGGGACTATGAACTAGAAATACTCGGGGCGAGTTCAGGAAAACCCCACGAGAATGTGTAATTATGGCCGAGGGAGGAGGGCTGCCTCTAAGGGTTCTGAACTCCCTACAGCAGCCTCTTGCTATCTCGATAAAAAGGTGTTCACCGCCCGGGATGTCAGGAGATGAGGCGTGGGTACATGCATCGCGAGGACTTTTCTTGGTCGTGTGCCTCTGTGTGTCTCGAAAACTATATTCAAGCAAAAGTCAGGGAAAGCGGGTATGGAAAACTAGACTCCCTACTAGCTCAAACCTTACAAAAAAGCCCGGGCAAAGAAAAAGAGAAAACCTAATCTTTAAACTACCAAAAACTTAAATAAATCCGGGAACCCTAAAGAGTATCTTCCATGATGCAGTGCATGAATTACATTAGGACTGCATGCAGTTTTGACCCGAATAGAAACAATTTTACCTACAACCCAAGATTTAAACCCCTTTTCCCGCGGTAAATGCATAGAAAAGGACCACCTACCTTATTCTCGGTGTTCAATGTAGATCCTCCATTAGATTTGTGCTTGACTACTTGCTATTTTACTCCTTCCTTAGATGACCTGCACTCAAGACAATTAACAACTATGTATGCATGCTACTTCTATACTCAAAGGGTTAGAAAATCAACAAATAAATCAAATCATAGACAATTCATGCATTGGGATGGGAAAAGTATTCATAAATAAATCAAATCATAGACAATTCATGCATTGGGATGGGAAAAGTATTCTTTTTATTACTGAAAGTGAATCAACTTACAAAAGCTGAGACCGGCCACCACTCCTTGAACCTGATCCTGGGCTCCTCTTCTTCTGTCCTTCGACTTCTTTGTGTTAAATCGCCTTTGGCATGAGGAAAGGATAAAGGGTTGGGACAATGGATTACATAAATGGGCAGAGTTTCTTCACTATATTTTTTCCTCTTCCAAATGGTACCCCCACCCCTTCTTTCATAGGCTAGAAGGAGATAGGGTTTTGGACGAACCCTCGGCCATGCATGTCCAGGAGTTTCAGTTAACTGACCCATAGCTTTTTGTTTCGTCGACAACTTTCCTTTTTTCATGCTTTGTTAGGTACACGCGGGCTGTGGTGAGTCAGCCAGCGTGTACACACGTGCAGTAATGGGTTAGGGCACGTGGGCCTTTACACAAGAGGATTTTCAAAGAGTTGTTCAGCAGAGTTTTGGAAAAGAAGGGATATGCATTGGCCTGATGCCAGGTAAGCATGTGTGGTGCAATTTAGGGTTATAACACACTCACACACTTACATTGAATATATTTTTAATGAATTGTTATGGTGTAGTGATTTTTTTATGGTCTATTTTGGTATCTTGGTGAATTCGACGGAAAGTCTGAGGTAGCGAAGAAGGTGCAATAAAAGTGTGAAATTTATGAAGCTGTAGAACGCAAGGGTTTATGAAAAAACATAATTATTGAGATCGTCGCGGGTTTCACTATACGTTTCTAGTGAGGCCCTCACTTGTTGCACTATAATTTTCTAGCAAGGCACTCACGGGTTTCCCTATACCTGTCTAGCGAGGATCTTGAAAATTAGGGTAAATTTTAGTACCAGGTCCCTGAAGTCTTAAGAAAGCACACAAGTCAACATCCTACAGGTTCAAGTAGGCTACATAGTTTCTGGTATGGTTATATGTTTTCTTTGATGGTTACTTTTTCATATTGTGTGGTGAATACTTGAGGCATTATTGATATTGTTGGTCTTGTACTTGGATATGGTATATGGTTGGCTAAGTGAGGAACACTCTTATGTATGGTACAACATTGGAATGAATATCTCACATATTGAGTTTCTTTTACATGGTTGAGGGATATTCATGTTGTATGGTGATGTATGCATGAGGGGAATGCATAGGTTCTTTGAGATTCTTCATTGATGATATGGTATAAATCTACATATGGTTGATGATATGGTATATGGAACAGGTGGTACATGGTTGATTCTCTAGTTCATGATTCACTACTTATTGTTGATGTATATTTTGGTTCATGATCAATGCATGAGATAATATGTATATTGGTCTACACTTGATGTGTGGTATGATATAGGATTAGTTGGTTGATGAGATAGTGACAAAGTTGTGGTAGTGACAGTGATAGAGTTGTGATAGTGACAGTGACAAAGTTGTGAGTCACAGAGTTGTGACAGCTAAAGAGGTTATGGTAGTGACAATGGTAAAGTCCATGATTTTTGGTCTACATTCATATTTATGGGTGGTTGGACAGGGAAAGGAAAGGAGTTTGTAGACACCTTCCAGTTGTAGCCAGATAACCTAGGGGGTTGTAGCCTCCTTCTTGTTGGAGCTAGAGAATCAGGGATTTGTAGCTTCATTCAAGTTGGAGCCTGAGAATAGGGGGTTGGAGCCTCCTTACAGTTGTAGCCGGAGAATCAGAAGTTGGTGCTTCCAATGAATGTTTTATTTTGATAAATATATAATAAAATCATTATGTGATTTTGTCCCATTTGGGTGTCCACATAAATACTAGTGTATTGTGTATCTATTGCGATGTGATACTTTTTATTTTTATGTTGTTGATGATCTATTGAATGTTAAATATAATCTTCTAAATATTTTTGAATAATAAACTATGGTTAAAATGAATATAATTTCTCATTACTAATTCAACCCCCCCTCTTAGTAATCCAACAATTGGTCTCAGAGTAGGTCCTTCAGAAAGCAGTCTAACCACTGGAAGGAGATCATGGATTATGCTAGGATTTGGGTACCATAGTTTGATGGTAAGAAGTATGAATTATGGATAAGACAAATGAAAACATATGTTTAGGAATAGGGATATGATGTTTGACGAGAAATAGTATATGGATACAAAGAACCATCCACTCCCCCGAAAGATAAGGATGGAAAGAAACTTGAAGAAAATGATTATAGAGATAAAAATTCCATCCTGAATGATTTCAATGAATCAATATACACCAAGGTTGTGCATTGTGAATCTGAAAAATAAATATTGGACAAAGTGAAGAATATCTACGAAGGAGATCAGTAGGTAAATGTGTCCTTCACTCCAAGACGACTTCGTAGAGAATGGAACCTCTACTCAGTGAAGGTCTTGGTGAAGATGTATGTCGTTAGTTCTGTTGAAGGATAGAACTATAGGTCGTTGATCCCTTTGTGTACTAAGTCCTGGATCTAGTGCATGTGGATCTCCATGTTCTTTTTCTACTGCCTCTAAATTGGATCTCTAAAGAACTTCAGAGTGCTCTAGTTGTCACACCAGATGAAAATTGGATGATGAAACTGAATGCCCAACTCAGTGAGAAAATGTTATAGCCACATAGCCTGAATGGTTATGTTAAATACTCCTCTGTACTCTTCCTCAACTGAAGATAGAGAAATGGAAGATTTCTTCTTGCTCGACCAATAGATAGGCCCGAAACCAAGACTGAGTGAGTAATCAGATGTGGACTTGCAATCATTACTTTCTCCAGCCCAGTCAGAATCAGTAAAATCGATTAGATCTAATGTAGAGTCTACTGCATAATGAATCCCAAAGGTGATGGTGCCCTGTATGTTTCGAAGGATATGCTTTGCATCCTTCCAATGTATCTCATGCGGCTCCTGCATGAACCTAGAAACTGCGCCAACTGCATAGGAGAGGTCTAGTCTAGAGTGTGTGAGATACAACAAGCTCCCCACTAGATGTATGTACAATGTATTGTCAACCAGTGGAGTCTCCCCACCATCCTCAAGTTTGACTCCTGATAGGAAAGGAGTCGGAGCAGACTTGCAGTCTATCATGTGAAATCTCTCAAGGAGATCGCGTGCATACTTGGCCTGAGATAGTTTGATTCCGAATGCATCCTGAATGATCTCAAGTCTAAGGAAGAAGTGTAGAGGACCCATGTCCATCATCAAAAACCTGTCATGTAGAATCCTCTTGACTACAAAAATCATTGAATTCAAGCACCCGATGATCAACAAATCATCAACATATAGAACTAAGAGTAGAAGTGAATCAACCATCCTGAGCATGTATACATTTAGGTGTGATTTACAATGTACAAAGTTCTGTGACAACAGGTAGGAATCCATCTTGGCATACCATACCCTTGGAGCCTGCTTGAGGCCATAAAGGGACTTCTTCAGTCGACAAACCAAATATGAGTCCTGCATAAATCCCTGGGGTTGTTCCATATAGATATCCTTAGAGAGATAACCATGAAGAAATGCATTCTTCACGTCCATATGAAATTCCCATCCCTTGTATTCTGCAATGGAAAGGGCCAATCATTTGGAATCCATATTTCCTACTAGAGTGAAGGTCTCATCATAGTTAATGCCATGCACCTACTGAAATCCTTTGGCAACAATCCTGGATATGTATCTGCTAATATTTCCATCTGTTGCGCTCTTGGTCCTATAGACCTATATGCATTTGACAAGTTTCCTCCCAGAAGGAAGGGGAAATAGATCCCAACTTTGGTTCTCGGGGAGGGAGTTGTACTCCTCCTACATGGCAGATTCCCAAAATGGATTTCCATCTGCCTCGCCATAAGACTGTGGATCTTAAGAATGAACCAAGAAAATATTCTTGGAGGGAAATGGTTCAGTGGAAATGAGTGCAACATGAGGCTCCTCGAAATCATATCGATTCCTCCTAGTATCGAATGGATCAGGAACAATATTCCCTTCATCCTGAAGACTAGTCTGTGCCCACTTGGGATTATTCTCTAGCTCTGCAACTACATCTAGATTCTCTGACTCTGCATCTTACTGTACTAACTCTAAATATGAATCATATGAGTCCTTTGAATCGGAACTCTCATCTGAAGAAGAGTCGGCATGTTCATTCTCATCATCTCGTGCAGGTGGAAGAATGAAGGTGTCTGCATGCAGCTATTGAGGTACATGCGATACACTTTACTCGAATTGGAAACTATGATCAATGATGAGACAATCCGAGAAAAGATCAATAATCTTGTATCCCTTCACACCGTCGAGGTATCCAACAAAAATACACTCAGTTCTTTGTGGATCAAGTGCCTTCCTTTTCAGAGGGAATCTGGGCCCATGCACGTGAACCAAAAATGAGAAAGTGGGTCACTTCCAGTTTGAGGCCACTCAAGCCTCGTAGGGGGTCTTATCCTTGATATATCTATGGGGAGATATGTTTTGGATGTATGTTGCACAATTAAGTGTTTTGGACCATATTCTCTATGGAAGTGACTTTGCGTTCAACATGAAAGATGCCATCTCCTTTAGAGATCTATTTTTCTTCTCAACAACTATGTTTTGTTGCGGAGTATAGGGAACTATGTGATGCAACTGAATCCCTACCTCATGGAAAAGATTATGGATCTCATAATTGACATACTCTCCCCCATTATCAATTCATAGGACTTTTATATTCTTTCTAGACTGTGTCTCAACCAGGGATTTGAAATCTTTGAGGTGTTGAAAGACCTCATATTTTTGCCTAAGAAAGTAGATCCATGTAAAACGTGAGAAATCAACAACAAAAATGAGAACAAACCTTGATTTTTTTATGGATAAATGAGGAAAAGGACCCATAAGGTCACTTTGGATCATATCTAAAGGTGAAAAATCTCTTTGAGACTTTCCTTTGTCGAATTTCTCTTGAGGGTGTTTTCCGAGAACACATCCCTCACATACTCCCTTGGAGAAATGCATGTCTGGTAGACCATCAACCAATATTTTCTTGCTAATTTGTTGCATGTATCTAAAATTCAAATGTCCAAACCTTTTGTGCCATATCCTACTACTTTCATCAGCATGAGTAAGCAGTAAATAAGAATGAAGTTCAATGAATTCAGAAAATGTATACAATCTAGACTAATGATTTACCTCACAGGTAGAAACCCTGGAGTTGGTTTGAATGTCATAGATGTCCATGGAATTTGGTGTGAATATGAATTTATTTCTGGTGCCATAATTCGTCATCTGATACAAGGAGATAAGATTGACGTAAATTTTTGGAATGTGCAACACATTCTTGAAGCTTCCATTGGTGAGTTCAATCCTTCCTTTGTCGATGGCTTCGACATAAGAGTTGTCCCCCATAAGAATGTTGGACAACTGAGAGGGGGGTTGAATCAGTTGTTACCATGCTTAAATAATAATGCTTCTTTTAAAAAATCTTTACAAGGCAGTCAATGATGATCACAATAATGCAGGGAGATAAACAAAGGCACATTCAACATCAGTCACACACATGTGATACATAGAGACAGGTATTTCCTGAGGAAACCCATAAAGGGTAAAAACCTCTTTTTCTTTATATGATAAGTAATAGTTACATTCTTTACGTTATCATACACATGAGCACCAACTCATAATGAGGCTACAACCTCTGTTTTGCAAGATGCAACTTGCTGAGAGCACCAACTCTCTATTTTCTCTAGCACCCACTCTCTATTTTCTCTAGCACCCACTAGAAGGAAGCACCAACTCCCTGGTTTCTCTAGCACCAACTCCCTGTGTTCAAGCACCCACTTGAACCTATGAGGACAACAGTCATCCCTAGCACCTCCCTTCCACCCTG
>SNQJ01S0232148.1:3131-13868 GCA_010110895.2 Picea sitchensis
ATTTCATTTTCAACCATTTCCTTGTAGATCTTGAAGTTTTCAAAAGCTTCTGACTTATTCTTGAGAAAGCAAACTACAGTCATTCTTCTATAATCATCAACTAATAACATGAAGTATTTCTCACCTTTTAAGCCCTTTGTTTTAATTGGTCCAACTAGATCAGTATGCACAATTTCCAGTGGTCTTGTCGTTGAATATTCCTTTGATTTAAACATGGTCTTTGTTTGTTTTCCTTGTTGACAATGCTTGCATAAAGTGTTGGTTGGTTTCATGATCTGGGGCATTTCTCTGACTGCTTCTCTTTTGCTGTCTTTGACAAGGTTATCAAAATGTATGTGCCGCATTCTTCTGTGCCATAGCCAATTTTCATCTTCCTTTCCTAGAAAACACTTTTTCTTTCCAATTTAACTTACGACATATATGTTTCTTGAAGTTCTTGCAGTGGTAGCAACCAATTTCCCTGAACCTTCTTTTCTTATCTCACACTTTTTTGAATCGAAAGTAATTTTTTTACCTTGGTCACACATTTGACTCACACTTAGAAGATTATGTTTCATATCTTCTACTAGTAGAACATTTTCTGCCTTTTCATTCTTGTTCCCAATTCAGACTGTGCATTTTCCAATGATTTTGGCTTAATCATCATCTCCGAAGGAGACTGATCCATCTATTTCCTTTCGTAATGTAAGAAACTTGTCTCTATCACCTATCATGTGTTTTGAACATCCATTGTCAACATACCAACCACGTTTCTTCTGCTTAGATGTTAGAGAAATTGTGCATTCTTCAATGCTATATTGATCTTGCTTTCTTATCCATGTCGTTTTCTGAGGTTCCTTTCTGTGACTGTTGTTATTTTGTTGAGGTTCTTTATGAAGGAATGTCATTCTGCAATATTTGGCCGCGTGTCCAAAATTGTTACATTTGTAACATTCCACTTCAGTTTTCAAAGATTCAAACATGTTGTAACTTCTTCTTTGTGTTTCACTAGGTCTTTTTGAATAACCCCTTTGTGTATGACTCTCAAAGTTGTTATTGTTCATGTTGTTAGCTCTGCAATTCACAGCTTTATGTCCAAAATTATTACATGCATAACATAAAACAAAAAAATATGGTTTGATAACTGGGAGTTGAAGATCTTCTTAAAGGAGGTGCTCTTATGAATCATTCTTCTTCTTGAGGCCTATCTGTTTGTTGTTGATTCTGAAATATGAATCTTCTTCGTGGAGGAGTGTCCCTATAATCTTCCTTGTATATATTCCTATCCCCTTCGATTGTTTCTACATAACTTTTTGGATATGTTTATTGCTCTGTTGTTTTGGAGCTTAATCCCTTTTCTGTCTGATTGTATCCAAGTTCGGACTTGTCAAGATGAGATTTTTGACTACTGATAATGTCATCCAGAACTTTTGAGCTATTCTGCATATTTTTCTTTTGAATATCCTTTCTTATAAGTGCAACAATCTCTGCTTCAAATTTTCCAATGATCTTGTCTTTTTCTTCTAGCTTTTCTTTGAGTGTTTCATCAATTCTTTTATCTTCTTCTATTTGAACCTTCAATTTTGTGATCATTTGTTCTAGTTCTCGAGTATCATTTTTCTTGTCTAGTTCTACTTGTAGTTTCTTGTTTTTCTTCTTTTTTCTTCTGATAACTTCTATGGCACACATTAATTCTTCTCGATAGTCAACTTTTGCTTCTTCAATTTCTTCTTCGACTTCTTCATATTCTTCTTCGGCTTCTTCATATTCTTCTTCGGAGTCTTATTTGTCAGAGTCTTTTACTGCCATGAATAGAACTCTTCTTGTCTCACTGTCACTGACTTCATCTTCATTTGATGATGAGATGTCTTCTTTGTTGCATAAGATTTTCTTGAAAACTTTCTTTGTAGTTATTTTTCCTTTACATGTGTGTTTGTCTTTTGATTAACCTTTATCATTTCTCTTTTTCTTATGAGGACATTTGTTAGAAAAATGACCAATACCATCACAATTAAAACAAATTAAAGGAAGCTTACCTCTATACCTACTGTTGGTTCCCTTGTTCAGTCTTTTGACGAAGTTTGCCACTTCTTCATCATCTTCCGAGACGTCACTGTCATTGTTATATTATTCGTGTTCCTTTCTCTTTTGCTTTGATCTTTTGGATGCTTTAAAGGATGCTTCTTTTACATATGGATTTTCCTATTCAGTTCTCATTTCATATGCTGTGAAGATTCCATGCAGTTCATCCATACTTATTGAGTTTAGATCCGATCTTTCTTCTAGTACTGATATCTTAGGGTTAAATCTCATAGGAAGAGATCTTAGTACCTTTTGAACAATTATAGATTCTTTGATTTCTTCTCCCAATCCTATGATTTCATTCACTATTTCATCGACTCATAAGAAGTAGGCTGCAATATTTTCATCTTCCTTCATTTTTAGTTGTTCGAACTGACCTCTGTAAGTTTGAAGCTTTGTTGCTTTGAATTTTGTATCTCCTTCATAAATATTTTGAAGCTTGTCCCAAATACTTTAGTGGATTTACAATGTGCAACTTTGGTGAATACTGTATCACTAAGACCATTCAAAAGTGTATTTTTGACTTTGGAATTATTCTCACCGAGTTTCACTGCTTTGTTATTTGTTGGTGGAACTACTGGTGCTGTGTATCCATCTACAATTGATTGCCAAACTTGAAACTCTCGTGCCTGTATATATGTCTTCATCCTTATGCTCCAAAAAACATACTTCTATCCATCAAACTGTGGTATTCCATTTTTATACAAGTTGATACTCTCCATGATCTACCTTTCAGTGGTTAAACTAATTTCTGAAGGAACCTGCTCTGAAACCAATTGTTGGATTACTGAGAGGGGGGGTGAATCAATAATAGCGTAATTATAATATTTTTTCTTTAAATAATCCAAGTGTTATATCAATGTAGAATTATTATCCAATAATGAACAATAAGAAATGAACAATCACACACATACACAGTGCTCTAGTGTTTTATGTGGAAACCCAAATCGGGAAAAAACCAGAGAATGTTTGTTCTTATATGTCTTGAATAATTACATTCATTGGAAGCACCAACTTCCTTTGTTTTCCAGCTGCAACTGGAAGGAGGCTCCAACCCCCTAGTTTCTCAGGCTATAACCTGAGGGAAGCTCCAACTCCCCAATTCTCTGGATACAACCAGAAGGAGGCTACAACCCCCCTATGTTCTCCGGCTACAACCGAAAGGTGGTTACAACCACCTGTCCTTGCCCCGTCCAACTGCCCTGAAGTAGAAGTAGAATGATGGAACCACTATCACACTATCACTGTGAGATATACCATTGTAAACATGTACCAATAGACCTGAACGATGCATCAACTTGTACCTCAACCTGTAATCAACATGTACCATAAATAAGTGTATCAACCATGCACCAACCTGTACCATAAACAAATGCATCAACCATGCACCAACCTGTACCAAAAAATATGTAATCAACCTGTACCATAAACAAGTGAAACCAACCATGTAACAAGTATGTACCAATCATGTGTCAACTACTCATCAACTATGATTCATCAATATGTACCAACATCATCAACTATACACTTCATGTATGTGCCAACTCATCAACTGTTTATCTCAACCATGTACCCAACTTGTACCTCAACCAAAAGCCCTCATCAATTTCATCATTCAAATATGATTTATAACTCTGTAATAGACTTGGTGTATATGATCACATATCTGCAAACCTTCATTAACTTTAAACAACAAGAGACTAGCATTTACATCAAACTTTTCTTTAGTCTCACATGACTAGTTTGGGATTAGTCAACAACCCTAACTTGAAATAATCATAACTTTGTACCTGTAATGATTAAATATATGAAATTGATACATAATGTTATTCAATGTTTTTAATGCAATTCATCCAGGTGTTGTTACTTGGAACCTCTCAGAAAAGTAGTTATAGAAAAAATGGCATACCTTGTTGAATTCTGACTTATTCTAGAGAGCGACCTTGTAGAGAATGCCCCGCACAGAATATTTGTTGAATCGATCTGAAATTGTTACAAAACATACTACAGACTGTAATATAACCAACACATTTGGGCTTACTGAATTTGGATTTGTTATGAATAAGTTATGACGTTTTTACCCAAAACACCTGTTTTTGACTAGTTTCAGGACTAGCCACAAACCTTATTTTTCACAGAGTGTAACTCCAAAAATACAACGACCTACACGCTGAATTTTTTACCAAAGATACTTGGATATGTTTCCTCAATTACATATAAATTTCACGGTCTGAATCATTCTAGAAAAAACGTTATTGAGAAGATAGTGAGATGACCTGTAAATAACATACCTTAGAAAGCATCATCAAAATAATTTATCCTTCATTGAATTCCGACCTTATTTTCTTCACCTTCCCTCAGAAATTCGGCTTAGATATCCTTTGGTTAACCCAGACACCTATAGGTATTCAATATGCTCAAGTGTTGTTTAAATGAGAGAGCATTTCCTCTTATTTATACTCTCCAAGTAGCTTCCTTAAAAACATCTTCTAGGTCACTTTGCCCACTTTCCTTATTTTAGGGTTAACCCACTTCTAATTTCTCCATTAAATTTATTATTTAAATAATTGAGTGACTTTGTATTCACTTTCAATTATGGTGCACTCATCACTTCACTTTGTGTTACCTTTAAAAACTTTTAAACCACTTTGACTACTTTTGACCTTTTGGGCTTCTAGATGACATATGAGGGTCCTCCAACCCGATGAGCCATAACTCTCAAACCGTGAGGAGTTATGTGACATTCCACATACCACCAAATGGAATGACATGTACTATCAAAAATATGAGAATGAGTATTACCTGAAAATATATCAAAACTCATCTTGTTATCCATCAAACAAACTTGGTTCCATTACCCAATTTGGGTTCTCTTGACTTCTCATGGCCATAACTCTCTAATACATGAGGGAGTTATGTGACGTTCCACATACCACCAAAGTGGAATGAAACCAAGCACTATCCACTAGGATATTTTCACTAAAAATTGACTATCATTGTCTCATTATTCCCTGAAATAGAAGCATGGGTTCTCTAACCATACTTCTAGGATAACTCACACAAATAAGCATGGGTTCTCTAACCATACTTCTAGGATAACTCAATCCACAAAGCGTCTTCCTGTGAGGGCTTTCACCATAAGGGGACCACTTTGGAGTTCATCCATTTCTACTTATTATCAACCATGACAAGACAATAACGTGTCATATTTACATCAAACAATCTTGGGTTCATTAACCAACCTTTGTGCTACACGGCTTTCTTCAAGGGTTAGCATCAATGACAACCAACCTTAATCAACTGGATTGCCCTACCTATGCCCATATTAGATTCCAATTTAAAAATATCTTCCACAATACTGACCTTCCTAACCTCCTAAGTCATCAAAGTTATGGTGATCTTGGAACGCTTCTATCAATGCTTTTTGAGTATAGAAATACAATTTTAAATAAATCGAAGTAATCTCTTACATTCTTAAGCTCTGATAGATCAATTGGTCTCAGTGGATATTAATCATCATCTTCATCATCATCATATATATGTGTGTGTGTGTGTGTGTGTGTGTGTGTGTGTGTGTGTGTTCCTATATTTCTTTATATATTTATTTTTTTATTTTATATATTGATATTGGAAATATTCGTCACAATGTGACGATGGGAGATATTTCGTCATGTTGCGACAACCATAAATGTTTATGACAATGAGAAATTGTATATATGGTTGACCAAATTTCTAGTTGATAATGTAAGTTGGTAGACCATGACCATGGTAAACATTGATCATGGTTGACTGAGGTTGACCATGGTTGTCCATGGATGTTCATGACCATATTTTAACATTAGTTGACTATGTTGAGTTGCATATGGTTTGGCATGGTGATTTTGTAAAAATTGGGTTTGTTAGAGTGTGACATTGAGAGATGTTCTTCACAATGCGATGTTGGGCAATGTTCGTGACATTGCGATGTTGGGACATGTTCGTCAAAATGTGGCATCGAGAAATGTTTGTGACATTGCGACGTTGGGAAATGTTTATGACATTGTGACGTTGGGAAATGTTTTTCATAATGGGATGTTGGGAAATGTTTTTCATATTGAGACGTTGAGAAACGTTCATTACAATGTGATATTATGAAATTCTCATCACATTGCGACGTTGGGAAATGTTCATCACAATGCAACGTTGGGAAATGTTCATCACAATGCGATGTCAAGAAACATTCAACACATTGTGACATCGGTAAGTGATTGAGACAATGTGAAGACAGAGGAATGTTTGTCACATTGCAACGTCGGGAAATGTTTGTCATAAGGTGACAAAGGACAAATCTTGTCACATACTGAGGTTTGGTCATGAGCGTCACATTTCTAGGTTCGTGTAAGGGAATTGATAGGTTTAGTCATATTGGGGAAGGCTCGTGACATTGCTTTGTTTGGAAATGTTTGTCACAATGCAACGTCAAGAGATGGTAGACATATTGCGATGGGAAATGCTCATCACAATGAGTCATTGGGATATGTTCGACACATTGTGTCGTTAGTAAGCGATTGTCACAATGTAAGGACGGGGGAATGTTTGTCAAATTTTGCAACGTTGGGAAATGTTCATCTCAATGTGACAAAGGATAAAGTTTACCACATAATGAGGTATGGTCATGAGTGTCACATTGCAAGGTTCGTGTAAGGAATTTATAGGTTTAGACATGTAGGGTTTATTCATATTAGATTTAGTAATATTAATGTTTCAAAATTAAGATCCATTTATTGGGGGTTATGTTTGTCACATTACAAGGTTGGTTTATATTTGACACATTATGAAAATATAGGAACTTTGTACTGATGCGATGTATTATAGGGAAGGAAAATTAAATTCATACGTGTTCTAAGGACATTGATAACAAATCATCTTTAACATAGTAGATGATGATTTATACTTTTCCTAAGGACCTTGATAGCAAATCATCTTCAACTTTGCATATAATGAATTATACTTGTTATCAGGACATTGATAGAAAATCATTCAATAATTTATACGTGTATTAAAGACATTGATAACAAATCATATTGAAATTTGCAGATGATGATTTATACTTTTTCTAACAACATTGATAACAAATCTACATGATATATATGCTTCAAGTAGACGATGATTTATATTTTTTCTAAGAACATTGATAGAAAATCAACTTGAAATTTGCAGATGATGATTTATGCTTGTTATAAGGACATTTAAGTAGACACATATGGATCATATAATGTATATATTGCACCATGATAAAAAAACTATGACCATTATGTATCCATATATATAAAATATATTATGTTAATATTGTCAAATATATATATATATATATATATATATATATATATATATATATAATTTGTACCTTGTGGTGTGGGTAAGATCTTTTTATTGGGGCTTCATCCCTTGATAGATTTTGCATTTTATTTTTATATATTAGTTCTAGTTGTGTGGCATTCTTAATGCCACATATGGATCATATAGTTTATAGATTGCACCATGGTAGAAACTATGACTATTTTTCATCCATATATATATATATATATATTGTACCTAGTGGTGTGGGTAAGATCATTTTATTAGGGCTCCATCCCTTGATTCATTCTGCATTATCTTTTTATATATTAGTTCATGTGTTGCATTCTTAATGTCACATATGGATCATATAGTTTATAGATTGCACCATGATAGAAACTATGATTATGATGCATCCATATATATATATATATATATATATATATATATAATTTGTACCTAGTGGTGTAGGTAAGATCATTTTATTGGGGCTCCATCCCCTGATACATTTTGCATTTTATTTTTATATATTAGTTCTAGTTGTGTTATATTCTTGATCTAGGTGGATATTGATGGCCACCCAACTTTTCCAACTGGCTCAAAACAATTTTCTGGTGATTTTGGTAATTTACTATTTTTAGCAGTTTTCACTTTCGGAGCCGTTTTGAGGCCCTAAACAATGTTTTTTTGGGAAAACAGGTTTGCAATATGAAAGTTCCAATGATATTGCACCTAAAATGAATCTCCTCGAAGATACATTTCCAACGGGCTATCATACGCCTAAAACGAAGATTGTATGCAAAAGTTACGACACCGGGAAGTTGATGTACTAACTTACCCAAATGAGACCCACATGAGTTTTGGCGCTTCATCTCCTAGGGTTAGGTTTTTGGATGTCTAGGGTTTTTGGCATTCCTTCTTATTGTAAAAAGGCCTTTAGAGCCTCATTGTAATTATCTTCTTGCGAATGAGTGCAGTTGTCACATCTCTTCTCAGAGATAAGCCGTCACCATTCCAACAAGCTTGTTTCCGCTGCATTTTATAGTTTCAGCTTATTTCGTTATTGAATAGAAAACCAGTTTTACTTTATCTCTATTATTTTGTGTTAAGCACCTGTTAATAATCTGTAGTCATTTCATTCTGCTCATAAAATTCAGATCAGTGGTATCAGAGCGGTCTGCTCCTTGTCGTCTTAATGCATGTCACCAACGAGGTTAGAGTACAAAGAGTTGGGTCTCAATCTTGTTTCTCTTGACGACAAAAGCTCTCACACACCCAAGAGACCTCTCATGGCAGGAGAAAATAAAGATGATGGGACAGGATATCCTTTCAAACTGTTGATTGAGGAAGCCCTCATGCAAAATACAAACGAGATGATGGATCGTTTCGCGTAAATCCTTTGGTGACTACTAACAGGTGACGCATATTCTTTAAGAAGAGGTGTCGCCCCCTTCAATGATCCAGGGGATCAAATTTTGTTCAAAATTCAAAGTGCTCAGAATCACTTCAAATCGAACGGGTGCATAGGCCTTGTCATCAAGAACCCAACGCAACTCGTTTGGGTTCAAACGGACATCGGATGAGTGAGATATCGCGTTCTATTCAAATATTCAAACAGGCAAAAAAAAATGTGTTGATTGTACAGTCCATACGGATGCTAACATGGCAGGGTCGTACGACACGTGGCAGGTGTTGGTTGGCAGCCGTGTGGATGAATTGGCGTCTGACACGTGGCATGTTTGTGGCGAATGGAATGGTGACACGTGACCCAATCAATGGCCGCCATGTGTCACCTGGACAGTGGTCTAAAACTTATGTAGTCAGCAGGACTCAACCCTGCGACCTCCGGGCAAGGGGAAGAGCTTTGGGAAGGGCTGCCCAACTGGCACGCCCACCTATGGTTCTTAATATACATATGGGATTTAATTTATTTGAATTTCAAATGTTGTAATTTGGGGCGCGGTCCGGGCCGGGGCTAAGCCCCGGCCCCTGGTCATATATATACCATGTAACCACCAGAGCACGTGCGCTCCAACCCCGTTACCATATGTTTTAAAACCTTGGCCCCTTTTTGTATATGCGTACGGTCACATGGTGACCCATATGTCCACGGGTTTTGGCGGTTAGGGGCTAGGCACGCCCTAACCATCCTAAAGTTCTTACCGTTTTTCGATTGCGCTCGGTGCTAGATTTTAACACAAATATGCGCGTCGGGGCTAGGTTGAGGAGACAGAGGTGCATTTTGGTGATCCATAGACAACAAATTTGAAGGGGAACTTCCGGGAAGCCTATCTTCTTCAATTTTTGGCCAAACCAGGTGCCGAAAAAGCCCAACTAGGGGATTTTGGATGTTCTGAAGCCATTAGAGCCATCTATTTGGCATTATGAGCATTGTAAAGCACATATTTTAGAACTTTGAAAAAATAATACAAAAGATCCATTGGAAGATGGACCAGGAGATGTAGCCCAAGAGAGAGGTGAACTCCTTTATCATTTGCTGTGTTATGTGTTTTTTGTTCACTGTTATTTGTTGTTGATTATATGCATCTTGAATGTGTAATTTCTATAAAAGTTGTGTTTGAAAAATTGATCCATTTGCATAAGAACACTTGAATTAAAAACTTGCAAATATTTTCATGAATACAAGCCTTTATCATTTTCAGATCAAGTTGGTATCAGAGCATAGGTTTTTGAAGGCTTGATTATTTGCAAGTGTTTTGTTGTTTGATGCTCACAAGGTTGAAACTCACAAGAGGAGAAGGTCAACTTGTAGAGCCAAGTTCTCATCCTTCAAGAAGAAAGATTATATCATCACCTCAAGCTTCAAGGAGGCATTCACCAAGTATAGCTCATGAAGAGAGTCATGAACATATTCCTACAGAAGATGAAGATCTCAGAAAGGCTTTCATGGAAATGAGAGAAATGATGAAAGTCTTGATGGAAGAAAGGAATACAAGGTTGCAAGGTGAAGGCTCCAACCCTTCAAAGCACAAGGGATATAGTGGTGATAAAACTCCAAATGGAAATGGAGGGAATGGTTCTTCTCCACCACCCTCACCTCCATCTTCTTCTTCTTCTACCAGTTCAAGACCTCTTCCAAATTCTCCAAAAGGACATGGTAAAATTCCTCCACAAATTCCTTTGTTAAAGCTTGATATTAAATTTGAATTGCCAATGTACAATGGAGAGGTAAATGCTGAGAAAGTAGATAATTGGATTCGTCAGATTGAGGTGTATTGTAGGATACAAAAAATTCAAGATGATGAAACTAAGATTCAACTTTCTTCTTTAAGATTGGATAGTGCAACACTCATTTGGTGGGAATCCAAGACTCAAGAGGACATGAAGAAACATGGTAAA
>SNQJ01S0232148.1:13878-28020 GCA_010110895.2 Picea sitchensis
ATACATATGGGATTTAATTTATTTGAATTTCAAATGTTTTGATTTGGGGTGCGGTGCAAGTCGGGGCTAAGCCCCGGCCCCCAGTCATATATATACCATGTAACCACCAGTGCGCGCACGTTTTGACCCCATTACCATATGTTTTAAAACCTTGGCCCCTTGTTGTATATGCGTGTGGTCACATGGTGACCCATATGTCCATGGGTTTTGGCGGTTAGGGGCTAGGCGCACCCTAACTGTCCTACAGTTCGCATCGTTTTGCGGTTGCGCCCGGTGCTAGGTTTTAACACAAATATGCGCGTCGGGGCTAGGTTGAGGAGACAGAGGTGCATTTTGGTGATCCAGAGATAGCAAGTTTGAAGGGGAACTTCCAGGAAGCCTATCTTCTTTAATTTTTGGCCAAACCAGGTGTCGAAAAATCCCAGCTAGGGGTTTTGGGACGTTCTGAAGCTATTGGACCCATCTATTTGGCATTTTGAGCATTGTAAAGCACATATTTTAGAACTTTGAACAAATAATACAAAAGATCCATTGGAAGTTGGACCAGGAGATGTAGCCCAAGAAAGGGGTGAACTCCTTTATCATTTGATGTGTTATGTGTTTTTTGTTCACTGTTATTTGTTGTTGATTATATGCATCTTGAATGTGTAATTTCTATAAAAGTTGTGTTTGAAAAATTGATCCATTTGCATAAGAACACTTGAATTAAAAACTTGCAAATATTTTCAAGAATACAAGCCTTTATCATTTTCAGATCATTCAAGGTACAAATAGACTTTGATATTCCTATATTTGAAGGTCAGATAGACAAAGATGTTGTAGACAAGTGGTTGAATCTACTAGAAGAGTATTTTTCTGTCAATAAGTTTTTGAATAGAGAAAATATTACTTTTACGCTCCTCAAAGTCGTTGCCCCTGTCAAAGCTTGGTGGGAAAATTTTTGTGAGCAAAAGGAAACAAAGGAACCCTCATTATTTAAAGTCACAACCACCTGGGAATCCTTCATGGATGGTATTAAGGAACAATACTATCCTGTCGGAAGTTATGACAACTTGTATACCAAATGGACTACACTGCGGCAAGAAAGAGACCAAGCAGTGCCAGATTTCACAAATATCTTCCATACCTTGCGCACCAAGATGGGTATCAAAGATTCAGAGCGACATCTGGTGCTCAAGTATCGCAGTGCTCTGCATAGATACATCCAGACCGAAATGGAATTTCTAGACATCTCTTCATTGGGCGCGGCCTACCGATATGTCGTCAAAATTGAGCAGAAGCTCAAACAAAAGACATGGCAATTTGGGCCTGGGAACCCCTCACAACAAAATCCAGGAAAGGGTGTCCCCAACCCATAGAACAAAGGACAGAGAAAAGATGGACAGTATCAGGACAACCAATCCAAGCCACAAGAAAATAAGGACACCGGAAAGACAAATAACGATACCGGGAAGTGGTGTGACTTCCATAAGAGCCCTTCGCATAACACTGCTGACTGCTGCTCAAAGTAGTCACTAGTGGCCGAAGTGAAAGCCTCTGAATCAGATGTGAATTCTGACTCTGAGCCAGAACCAGAAAGGGGAATAAGGATCATTGACGTGGAACCCAGTGCCACCGTTTCTACCACCAAGCTCCAGCCTGGTGAACTAGACGAGCCAGAAGGAGAGTGCCTCTTCCATTCACAAATGTGGGTAAAAGGCACCCCGTTGCACTTCATGATTGATAATGGTAGCCAGAATAACCTCATTTCAGTAGAGGTCGTCAAGCGAATGGCCCTGCCGACAACACCGCACCCACAACCCTACACCATTGGATGGCTTCGCCAAGGAAGCGATATCCGCGTCAGCCAACAGTTTCAACTGTCGTATGACATCAAGCCCTTCAAAGACGAGGTATTGTGTGATGTTGCCCCTCTCGAAGTTTGTGATGTTCTTTTGGGCCAACCTTATCTATGGAAACATCATGTTGTATATGAGTCTAGGCCTCGTAGTGTTATTATTAATTTGAACAGGAAATTGTACAGGATACCCAAGGCAATCCCACCTAGTGCTATTTCCTTGATCTCTACTAAGCAATGCAGGAAAGTAATCTCTTATATGGGGAATTTTGTCTTCTTCGTGATTCACTCTCAGAATAAGCGAAATATCACAACCACATCCAGGGTCTCTATGGCCGACCTCTCCACACAGCAGAAGCAAGTAGATAAGGTCATGGAAGAATACTCAGATATCTTTTCCTCACCTACCGGGGTACCTCTACACTGCCCGGTCAAGCACCCCATCGATCTAACCCCTAGCGCACCGCTGCCCAATGGGCCAGTATATCGTCGCTCTCTATTAGAGAATGAGGAGATCAAGCGACAGATCCAAGAACTGTTCCACAAGGGGCAGATCCGTCCCAACTCTTCATTGATCAACCTAGCCCCAATTCCCGATTCCCTGAATCGACGACCTCCTTGATCAACTCATGGGGGCCAAATACTTCAGTAAGATTGATATGAAGTCTGGCTACCGCCAGGTCCCGATAGAACAGACAGATGTATGGAATACTACCTTCAATTCAAAGGAAGGCCTTTTTGAATGGTTGGTCATGCCCTTTGGTTTGACAAATTCTCTAGCCACTTTCATGTGGATGATGGATGATATCCTATGACCATTCACCAATACTTTTGTACTAGTGTATCTGGATGGAATTCTCATTTACAACAAGACTTGGGCCGAACACTTGCAACATATTCAATAGGTTCTGCACACCCTATGGCAACACAAGTTATACGCCAACTTGGAAAAATTATCCTTCGGCATGGACAGGGTCCATTACCTGGGCTACATCGTTGATCAACATGGCGTACATGTGGATCCAGCCAAGATCTAATTCATCCATGACTGGCCAACCCCAACCACACTCACTGAGCTTCGGAGCTTCTTGGGCCTTGCCAATTTCTACCGCAGGTTTGTGTTGGGATTCTCCCATATTTCATGGGCCCTCAACCAAATAACCAAGGGTGGTGGTAAGGAAAAATTTGCATGGGGCCGGTCCCAACAACAAGCGTTTGATGATTTGAGGCAGCGCTTGTGCCCAACCCCAGCACTTTCACTACCAGACTTGCAACAACCCTTTGAGATTGAGACAAATGCTTCAGACTATGTTGTGGGTGTCGTTCTCACTTAGCACGACCACCCTGTAGCCTATCATAGTGAGACACTATCAGATGTCCGTAAGTACCCTACTTACGACAAAGAAATGTACTCCATTGTGAAAGCCTGCTACCAGTGGAGACAGACAATCATCCACAGTGATCATAAGGCATTGCAGTTCATGCAGACACAAGGAAAATTGCAAAATGGCCGCCATCAAAAGTGATCCACATACTTGCAGCAATTCCACCTCAACATCAAGTATAAAACAGGAAGAACCAATTGCAGCATTGATTGCCTTAGCAGACCGCCAGTCGCGACACTCACCACGGTGCTAGACTCTTGCGACCATGAGACCTCTGGATGGCCCCAACTCTATGAGACAGACCCAAACTTCGCCACCACCTACCAAATGTTGGGTGCAAACGCAATTGTCGATAATTTCTATCTTCAGGATGGGTTGTTGTGTCATTTGGGCCATATCTGTGTTCCATCAAGCGAGCGAGCGAAGCTGATCTGGGAAGCCCACTACATTCGGGTGGAAGGACGCTTCGGTGTCTAAAACACAGTGCCGATGCTACAGAAACATTTCTACTGGCCGAAACTTCAGCAGGAGGTCAGCAAGTATATCAATTATTGCACTATCTGCGCTATTTCCAAACAAATCACTAAGAAACAGGGCCTGTACACCCCTCTTCCTAATCCTAACAGGCCATGGGAATCCATCTCAATGGAATACATGTCGAGCCTCCCATCCACCAAGCAGGGAAATGACTGTGTTTTTGTGGTGGTTGATCGTTTTTGTAAGATGGTGGTTCTGGTTTCCTGCAAGAAGAGCATCACAACAGAGGTCACTGCCAAGATCTTCTTTGAATGAATCTGGGTACATTTTGGAATCCCACAAACCATTGTATCCGATCAGGACAGTCAATTTCTCAGCAAATTTTGGTCAAGCCTCTGGTCACTGTCGGACACCAAGCTCACCAAATCCACGACCTTCCACCCCCAGACAGATGGCCAAACCGAGGTCGTAAATCAAATGATTGTGCATATCCTTCGCATGTATAATTCAAATAACCCTTGCACATGGGATGAGATCCTTCCCTATGTCCAACATAGCTACAACTGAGCCCTGCCTATCTCAACCAACCACAACCCCTTTCAGGTGGGGTTGGGATTCCAACCATTGAGTCCCATTGATGTTGCACTTCCCCTTGCGGTCACCTTGATCAACTCATATCCTGCTCCAACTGAAGCTGACAAAGCCACTCGCTTCATTGAGAGGATCTAGCACATCTTCCAACAGGTTCAGGATATTCCACATAAGTCCAATGACAAGTACAAACAACACCATGATCAACATCAGGTGCCACATAAGTTTCAGGTGGGCGACAAAGTTTGGTTGCACTTGCAGAAAGAATGTTTTACAGGACCCCATCGAAAGCTTCACCCACTCCATTATGGGTCGTACACCATCACCATGGTCGTGGGGGATAATGATTTTGAGCTCAACATTCTTCCTTTCCTTGGCCTCTACCCACTGTTCAACGTGGAACTCCTTCGCCCTTATTTCCCACCATTATTGCACACCTCAAAAGTAGCAGAACAATTGACACCAACAGAGCTCAACGTCGAATGCATACAACATGCATCCAATGATCATATTGTGGACACACAGATCAAGGGCACTCGACAACAAAGGATCTATCTTTATCAAGTCATCAAAGCAGGACAACTCTTGCACCAAGGCAAGTGGCTCACCTGGGGCCAAATTTAGCAAAAATTACCTCATCTGATGGGGGACCTCATCGCAATGGAGACAATTTCTTCCTAGGGAGGGAGGATTGATCCAAGTGGATATCGGTGACCACCCACCTTTTCCAACTAGCTCAAAAATTTTTTTTGCCAATTTTTGTAATTTACTATTTTTAGTAGTTTTCACTTCTGGAGCTGTTTTGAGGCCCTAAACGATGTTTTTTGGGAAAACACATTTGAAATATGAGAGTTTTTTTGATATTGCACCTAAAATGAATCTCCTTGATGATACCTTTCTAACGGGCTATCATAGGCCTAAAACAGAGATCGCATGCAAAATTTACGACCCCGGGAAGTTGATTTACTAACTTACCCAAACGGGGCCCACATGACTTTTGGCGCTTCATCTCCTAGGGTTAGGTTTTTGGATATCCAGGGTTTTTGACATTCTTGCTTATTGTAAAAATGCCTTTAGAGTCTCATTGTAATCATCTTCTTGCGAATGACCGCAACCGTCACATATCTTCTCAGAGATAAACCACTACCATTCCAGCACATTTGTTTCCGCTGCATTTTACAGTTTCAGTTTATTTCGTTATTGAATAGAAAACAAATTTTACTGTATCTTTGTTATTTTTTGTTAAGCACATGCTAATAATCTGTAATCATTTCGTTCTGCTCATAAAATCTGGATCAATTCTTAATGCCACATATGAATTATATAGTTTACAGATTGCACCATGATAGAAACTATGACTATTATGCATCCATATATACAAAATATTATATATATATATATATATATATATAATTTGTACCTTGTAGTGTGGGTAACATCATTTTATTGGAGTTCCATCCCTTAATACATTGTGCATTTTCTTTTTAAATATTAGTTCTAATTGTGTTGCATTGTTAATGCCCATGAACTGACGCAGTACGCAGAGACACACTCTACGTCCGCTCACAGGATCGTTCAATTTCCAAGTGAGCCGAAGCGGCTCTTTCGATTCCTTCGTGGAATCTCTGCTAAAAACCCGATCCACAAGTCCTTCCTTTTCCCTCACAGTCTTCTGCGTTAGACCGTGATCCTTCCCGACTCAAATTCAGGTTTCGGGTTTTCGTGATCCCCGATGTCGAGAATCCCTGTCCTCTTGAATCCCCGATCACCGATTCGTCGATGTGCTCCTTTCGGCCTTAGCCCCTCCTGGCTAAACTCCTAGTCCACACGACCAGTTCTCATAAGACCGCAGCCTTATCTCCTTTCGGGGGTTTGGGCTTCGAAATCCCAATGCGCTCCAATTCCTGTTAGCCCTCTAGGCTAAGCTCGTGGTCCACGTGACCTCCCCTATATGACTGCAGTCATACCTTTTATCGAGGTTTCGGACTTTTCAATGTCGAAATGCATTTGCTCTCGGGACTGTTGATCTCTCGAATCTCGATTCCCCGCTATGCTAACAGCTGGCCCCTTAAACAGCACTCCCCTCTTCTCTGATATGCTGACAGCTAGCCTCCAATATCACTTCCCTCCTTGTTGGAGTTTCGGACTTCACGATTCTGAATTGCAAGGACTTCTTGTCCACGGGATTCCCGATTTCCCGATTCCTGATATGCCGATCCTCCGATCATGCTCGCGGCCTTGGCCTTTCAACGGTCCTTTACGCCATCGGCATTTAGAACTTCGCAAAACCAAAATGCATGAACTCTTTTCTCCCGGGATTTCCGATATCCCGACTCCCGATACGCCGATAGACGACCTCCTTTCGGGATTTTTCCCGATATCACTCAATCACTGCCACGCGTCCCAAGAATGGATGGTTCAGATTACCCCTCGCGTTTTCAAGACTTCTGATGTCCCGAATTTCATGACCTCGGGAACTCCAATTTCCCGAGTGTTGATATATCGATGTCTAGTGTCCGGATCTCCGGAATGGACGATCACATGAAACGTGTCCTCTCTCAGACGGACGACCAGATTTTTGTCGGGTTTTTCAACGTGGACTTACCCGATCTCCTGTCCACGGGAATGTCGATATCCCGACTCCTGATGCCTTGATGTCCCGATATGTGTCGGGACTTCCTTCGAGACTTTTCTCCTCCTGTTTATGAGGTTAACTCCCTCGCAAATCTCTGCAGATCCGACGGCTGTCGAGTCTCTGGATCAAGATCCAACGGTCCAGATCCATCCTTCTTGTCCACTCCTCTTGCTCCCTCCTGGACGTAGAAATGTTCAATGGTCCAGAATTTGTCGGTCGATCCAATGGTTGTTGAGTTTCCTCCTGAGCTTCTGCACTCCTTTCCAGCCTTGGAAGAATTCAGATTTCTCAAAGACCTCGGCCTTTGTCTTCTTTCTCCTCTGCGAGCTCCCGAAACTTGAGCTTCACCTGCGCATGTAAAAATGCTAACTCCCTTTGAGATTTTCCTCCTTTCGAATCCTTAAAGGATTCTTCAAATCCTACACTCCTTGCAGAGCCTTCTCATACACACGCTGGTGCTATCTATCCTGAGCTTTCCTCAACACTCAGACCCCTAAGGGATTTTTTTGTCTTTCTTTTATTTCTCCCTCAGATGGAGAATTTGACGCCCTCCAGGTTGTCCTTTGCTCAAGAAACCTCTTGTTGAGTCTACCAGGGTATTCAACAACCCTGTGAAGATCCCTCAGTGGATTCTTCCTTCTAAATTCCAGAACTCAAAGAGTTCTCTTTTCTTGTGCCTGTCTACACACTGATTCAAATGCCCACCTGGAAGAGTGTCTTCTCCCAGAACATTCTGCAGTTCTGTCCTCCTATGCACCTATGCACCTGCTCAATGCCCACTTGGCAGAGCTCTCAGAATCCTCAGTGATTCTGGCTCTTCTTCCTGAACTCATAGCAGAGTTCTATCTTTATGCACTCCTTGCACTGGCTCAATGCCCACCTGGCAGAGCTTCAAAGAATCCACATCAGAATTCTATCTGCAACTATGTATTCTCCCACATAGCCTTGCATCCAAGGTGTTCAGCAACCTCGAGGTCTTCACCTGAGTTGTTGATTCCAGTTCTTGTGTCACAGCACGTCTTCGTCTGAACCCGCAGTGTTCAGAAATGCATCCTTTGTGCACGGCTATCAGAACCCGCAGCGTTTTGTCACACCCTCCTGATGTGAAGCCTCAAAGACCTTCACCTGAAATCAGACACACTCCTGTAAATGCATGATAACAGCATACATTCATAGCATACAATGGAACATTCACAGACATTCATTCAACACAAAATATTGCAGGAAAAACTGCTCTTTGTATTAAATATGGAAAATGCCTGTATTTACAATGTGTTCCTGAGCACGGCCTGTAACAAGGTCTCGGATCTTCTCTTCTTCTCTCTACTCGCAGATTCTATCTCTCTCTCCTTACTACAAAATGAGATACTAAATCTCTTTTTACCTGAGGGGGCTCTTCGAGCTCTTCCCTCCAACCTACCTACCCTATTCAATCACATTGAATGGGTTGTCTATTCCGCTATCGGATATAGATCTCAGCCATACAAACATTAATGGCCGATCTACCTAATGCCTGCATAAAGGCACGACTCCATGGCTCACCAGCCTACAACATTTAATTACATTCAATTCAAATTAAAAGATGAGGTTTGCGCCTCTCTTCATCTTGAATGCACGGGCTCGACGTGGCTGGCTGACGTGGAGATATGCTACTGCATCATACTCCTCATCTGCAAAATTAATGAGCTCCTGCTCATGAGCTTCCCCTCTCAGTTGTTGGAAATCCTCCTGGATCCCAAAAAAATATCTGGAGCTTCCCATCTGCTCCATTCTCCTGTTGTTGTTGCTGCGTTTGTGTTGCTGCTGCTATTGCTTCTCTTCTGCCTAGCCTCTCCTCGCTGACAGTCTCTGTTGACCTCGACATAAACCTTATAATCTCTTCTATCACTTCGTCCAGCTGCTCCAGTGGTTGGTCCTGTTCATGTAGTCTCCTCAGCTGCAAAGATTTTTGGCACATGGGCAGATTATCATGATCTACCATGCCTCCTTCATCAGTTTCCAACTTCACTTGTTGGATGTGCATGCTCTGCACTTTCACCCTCTCTTCCAGGGCTTCTATTTGTTCCCACAGATCATCAAAACAAATGTTGTCTGGCTCTTCTTCTTCTGCTGCAAACTCCCATGTTGCAGTCTTTTCAGCTTCTTGGCTGAAAATGTTGAGCCACTCCTCAAAATGCTCATCATCCTCTCCGTCTGCTTGGGAAGCTTCCAAAGTCCGCTCCAACTCCTCTTCTTTCCTGACAGTCTCAGCTGACTGTTCTTCTCTTGTTGCTGCACCATCTGCAACACAGACTTTTGCCTCCTCCTAGGCAAATGGTAGGAATATCTTGATTCCCCCAATCATTATAAGATCCCTCTGATATTCCTCTTCTGTCAGTTGCATCTGCTGATCCAAACTCACCTCTGAGCTCATCTGATTTTTCATCTCCTCAGGCTGATTCCAACTCACTTCCGAGTTCATGAGACCCACAGATAGTCTCATCTGCTCATCCCTGCCCACCTGGCTATATGGGATGCTTCTGCTACTCTCCTGGCAGACTATGAGATCAACCGATCCCATCTTCATCAGCAACCCTTGCTGAATTGAACTCACCTCCGAGTCCATGAGACTTTCAGACAGCCTCGAATACTCATCTCTGCCCACCTGGCAATCTGAGATGCTCCAACAGCCCTCCTGGCAGTCCATGGAATCAACTGATTCCATCTCTGTTCCCTTGCCCACCTGACAAACTGGAAACCTTTCGTTGCCCTCCTGGCAGTCTTCGAGATATCGCAGCGACCTCATTTCATTGCCCAGCTGGCAATGTGAAATTCCCTGGCTATCCTCCTGACAGTCCGTGAGATCCTCAGTTGATCCCAATTCACTGATATTTCTCCCAGTCTCTGGTTCACATACCTGAACCATTTCCTCAGGTCCATTGAGGTTTTCAGCATACCTCAACCATTCTCTTAACAGCCTGCATTGTCTTCTAGCCATCAACTCCTTGACTGGCCATTTTGCTTTTGGCTCCTTCATGGGCCATTCATACACCCATCTCGGCTTCTTATCCTACCTCATCCGCAATTCAAGCTTTTCTATTTCTTTCTTTATATCAGCGAGCTCTTCATCTATATCTTTTTGGCTCCATAGCTCTGAGTTTTTCCTTCTAGCATACCTATGGCCTTCAGTAGCCATGTTGTTGTCTCTGTCTTCTCTCCTAGAAAACCTGTTGCTGTCACTCTGCACCCAGAGTGTTTCTATCTTCATCCTACAATCTCCCTGACTGTCTTCTTGATTGTTGCCTACTTGCAAACAATCGCCACAGAGTCTCCAACGCTCTGTCTTTCTTCATGCTCCTTTTGTCCCTGCTTGAAATATACAAATAGAGTTCTCGCTCTGATACCAGGCAGTACGCAGAGACGCACTCTACGTCCGCTCACAGGATCGTTCAATTTACAAGTGAGCCAAAGCGGGTCTTTCGATTCCTCCATGGAATCTCTGCTAAAAACCCGATCCACGGGTCCTTCCTTTTCCCTCACAGTCTTCTGCGTTAGACCGTGATCCTTCCCGACTCAAATTCGGGTTTCGGGGTTTCGTGATCCCCAATGTCGAGAATCCATATCCTCTTGAATCCCCGATCACCGATTCGTCGATGCGCTCCTTTCGGCCTTAGCCCCTCCTGGCTAAACTCCTAGTCCACACGACCAGTTCTCATAAGACCGCAGCCTTATCTCCTTTCGGGGGTTTGGGCTTCGAAATCCCGATGCGCTCCAATTCTCGTTAAACCTCTAGGCTAAGATCGTGGTCCACGTGACCTCCCCTATATGACCGCAATCATACCTTTTATCGGGGTTTCAGACTTTTCAATGCCGAAATGCATTTTCTCTCGGGACTGTCGATCCCTCGAATCCCGATTCCCCGCTATGCTGATAGCTGGTTCCTTAAACGACACTACCCTCTTCTCCGATATGCTGACAGCTGGCCTCCAATAGCACTTCCCTCCTTGTCGGAGTTTCGGACTTCGCGATTCCGAATTGCAAGGACTTCTTGTCCACGAGATTCCCGATTTCCCGATTCTCGATATGTCGATCCTCCGACCACGCTCGCGGCCTTGACCTTTCAACGGTCCTTTACCCCATCGGCATTTAGAACTTCGCAAAACCGAAATGCATGAACTCTTTTCTCCTGGGATTTTCGATATCCCGACTCCCGATACGCCGATAGACGACCTCCTTTTGGGATTTTTCCCGATATCACTCAATCGTTGCCACGCGTCCCAAGAATGGACGGTTCATATTACCCCTCGTGTTTTTGAGACCTCTGATGTCCCGAACTTCACGACCTCGGGAACTCTGATTTCCCGAGTGTCGATATATCGATGTCTAGTGTCAGGATCTCCGGAATGGACGATCACGTGACACGTGTCCTCTCTCAGATAGACGGCCAGATTTGTGTCGGGGTTTTCAAGGTGGACTTACCCGATCTCCTGTCCACGGGAATGCCGATATCCCGACTCCCGACGCCTTGATGTATCGATATGTGTTGGGACTTCCTTCAAGACTTTTCTCCTCCTATTTACGAAGTTAACTCCCTCACAACTCTCTGCAGATCCGACGGCTATCAGGTCTCTGGATCAAGATCCAATGGTCTAGATCCATCCTTCTTGTCCACTCCTCCTGCTCCCTCCTGGACGTAGAAATGTTCAATGGTCCAGAATCTGTCGGCCGATCCAACGGCTGCTGAGTTTCCTCCTGAGCTTCTGCACTCCTTCCCAGCCTTGGAAGAATTCAGATTTCTCAAAGACCTCAGCTTTTGTCTTCTTTCTCCTCTTCGAGCTCCCGAACCTTGGGCTTCGCCTGCGCATGTAAAAACGCTAACTCCCTTTGAGCTTTTCCTCCTTTCGAATCCTTAAAGGATTCTTCGACTCCTGCACTCCTTGCGGAGCCTTCTCATACACACACTGGTGCTATCTATCCTGATATTTCCTCAACACTCAGACCCCTAAGGGATTTTTTTGTCTTTCTTTTATTTCTCCCTCAAATGGAGAATTTGATGCCCTCCAGGCTGTCCTTTGCTCAAGAAACCTCTTGCTGAGTCTACCAGGGTATTCAGCAACCCTGTGAAGATCCCTCAGTGGATTCTTCCTTCTGAATTCCAGAACTCAAAGAGTTCTCTTTTCTTGTGCCTGACTGCACACTGATTCAAATGCCCACTTGGCAGAGTGTCTTCTCCCAGAACATTCTGTAGTTTTGTCCTCCTGTGCACCTATGCACCCGCTCAATGCCCACTTGGCAGAGCTCTCAGAATCCTCAGTGATTCTGTCTCTTCTTCCTGAACTCACAACAAAGTTCTATCTTTGTGCACTCCTTGCACTGGCTCAATGCCCACCTGGCAGAGCTTCACAGAATCCACAGCAGAATTCTATCTGCAACTATGTCTTCTCCCACACAGCCTTGCCTCCAAGGTGTTCAACAACCTCAAGGTCTTCACTTGAGTTGTTGATTCCAGTTCTTGTGCCGCAACACATCTTCGTCTGAACCCGCAGTGTTCAGAAATGCATCCTCTGTGTACGGCTATCAGAACCCGCAGCATTCTGTCACACCCTCCTGGTGTAAAGCCTCAAATACCTTCACCTGAAATCAGACACACTCCTGCAAATGCATGATAACAACATACAATGGAACACTCACAGACATTCATTCAACACAGAATATTGCAGGAAAAACTGCTCCTTATATTAAATATGGAAAATGCCTATATTTACAATGTGTTCCTGAGCATGGCCTGTAACCAGGTCTCGGCTCTTCTCTTCTTCTCTCTACTCACAGATTCTATATCTCTCTCCTTACTACAAAATGAGATACTAAATCTATTTTTACCTAAGGGGGCTCTTCAAGCTCTTCCCTCCAACCTACCTACCCTATTCAATCACATTGAATGGGTTGTCTAGTCCGCTATCGGATCTATATCTCAGCCATACAAACATTAATGGTCGATCTACCTAATGTCTGCATAAAGGCACGGCTCCATGGCTCACCAACCTACAACATTTAATTAAATTCAATTCAGATTAAAAGATGAGGGATGCGCCTCTCTTCATCTTGAATGCACGCGCTCGACGTGGCTGGTTGGCTGGCTGGCTGACTTGGAGAGGTGCTCCTGCATCATGAACCTTCCAACATTTGTTTTAATTATAAAAATGACATTGACTTATAACAGTATAAAGTAAATTCAAACATATATTATCTATAAGAAAATAAATAAGTTAGCAATGCATGAAGGAACAATTGTGAAACAAGTATACAAAGAAAATTAACTTATTATTTAGAAAACTTTGTTCATCACAATTTTATTTAACAACTATACAAAGACTATTTAATTTATTGTATCAATACATGACACATGCAAGACGAGTTTACATCAATACCAATCATTTCACAAATACTTTGTAGTTGCAACAGTGAATCCTTCATCTTTGACAAAAAATAAAGTGTATTATAAAAAACATGGCACTCTGCACCACTTGTGGTAGAGATGTTATTTTGTAAAAGAATAAAGAATTCCTCATGTTTTGTGATCTGATATAGAGCCCAACTAAATTTTGAAACATGTATGTTGTCCATAACCCTGGTTGAGAAAAATACAACAATTATTAGATGTAGTATGTGTAATAAACGCAACATGAATACATGTTGGATTACTGAAAGGGAGGGTGAATCAGTAATAGAGAAATTTAATCATTTTTCACCATAAAGTGCAAGTGTTATATCAATGTAACATTATCATCCAATAGTTGCAGAGTAAATAAAAAATGAAAAAATGAGCAATCATACACATACACAGTACACCAGTGTTTTCGGTGGAAACCCAAAGCGGGAGAAAACCACATAATGTTTTTTCTTATATGTCTTTAAGAATTGCATTCATTGGAAGTGTTATCACCCCATAAATTATGGGAATCAATTGATGACTTGGATATTATCTGTATCTAGTGATTTTGTTGACAAATGATGTTTCATTCTTCAAATAATTTGTAGAAATAAAAGTAAAAGAGGGCATAAAAGAATTGAAAAGAAAAGCCCCATGCAATAATGGTAACTTGGCCATACCTTTCAAGCATGGCCAAGTTCTTTTTAAATTTAATGTTTCTAGGTTAGTGAATAAATCTGACCAGACTGTCTAATCCTGGTCAGATAGCCCTTAGGTTAGATTAGTGAATAAATCTGACCAGACTGTC
>SNQJ01S0232149.1:0-13809 GCA_010110895.2 Picea sitchensis
ACTAAGTGCTTTTGGAATTGAGCATATATAGTGCGTGGCTATCTTTGAAACAAAAGACTTCCCTGGGTTGATAATTTATGTTTCACTTGGTTGTTTGAAATTAATTAAGCAATTATAGTGACCAACAGGCACCTAGTTTCAACTGCACCTGGTACCTAGACCCTTTTCCTTATGCTTTTACTTAGAGCTGCAGGGCAGCGGGTTGTCATAATACAATTTCAACCGGATCTCATTCACTAATCCTTCCTTCCATTCTCCCTTCAAAGTCTTCGACTGCGCAGTTCCTCCTTCTGTAACATAGGCAATCTCATATGGCCTGAGCCAATGTGTTCTGAACTTCCCAGGATCTTTTATGAACTTACTGTCATATACCAGTACTAGATTACCTTCTGTAAATGCCTTCTTCTTGATGTGCCTGTCATGATAGGGATTTTCTCTTTCCTTTTGCACCTGTTGATGGAATCTTTCAATAAATCTATCTTCTTCGAGTTCAATAAATTGTGCAAGCCTTTCTCAAACAACACCAGTGTCATCCATATCTATAAAAGCAACAATTCTTAAGCTTGGTACAAGGTATTCTATTGGGACAATGGCTTCGAAACCATATACCAACTTAAAAGGGGTCTACATTGTTAGCTTCTTGCAAGTGGTTCTATAGGCCCATAGTATTGTTGGTACTCTTAAATCCCAGTCATCCCTGTTCACACTGCAAATCTTCATCATTGTTGTCTCCAAGATCTTATTAAATGCTTCTACTGTTCCATTTTCTTGTGGATGGTAAGGTGTGCTCTTCTGATGGTGGACTGCAAATTCCTCAGTCAAGGCTTCATCAGTGTTATTTATGAAATGTGTGCCTTGATCACTCATAAGGATCTTTGGGCATCCAAACATGGTTATGATGTATCAAATATGAAGCGTGCAGCTGTAGTTGCACTACATTCTTTAACTTCTCTTGCTTCGGCCCATCTGGTCAAGTACTCTATTGTTGTAATTATGTACCTTTGCTCTTCTGAGCTTGCCTGGTGAGTTTATAGGTCCCACGAAGTAAATGGCCCATTTCTCAAATTCTTGTAGGGTCATCTGTGGTGCTAGTGGAATTTATCTCTTCTGGATGGTTTCCCAACTCTTTGTCATACATCGTAGGCTCTGTAATAGTCTTTAACATCTTTGTGTAAGATAGGCCACCAAAGGCCAGCTCTAAGCACCTTCTGCGCAGTTGCTTTCCTTACGTAATGTCCTCTTGCGATGCCCTCATGAGATTCTACGAGGATCAATGGTTGCTTTGCCTCCATAACATGCCTTCTCAATATCTCGTCAGGTCCCATTTTGTATAGTTGTCCAGCTATAAGTGAAAATTTTGCAGTGCGCACTACTAGTTGTTTCTTCTGGGGAATTGTATACTCACTAGGTGACATTCCTGTTGATAGGAACTGGACTATTTCTGTGAAGTGGTCATCAATCTTTCTAATGGCCAACAACTATACGTCCAACAATGTATCCTCCAAACTAGTGGGCTCTTCTCCATGTTCGAACCTCGACAAGTGGTCATGACCTTTGTTCATTCTTCCTGACTTTACTATGATCTCAAAGTCATATTCCTGAAATAGCAAAATCCATCTGCATATTCTCCCCCACCAACACTGGCTTGTTGACTAGGTATTTCAGCATTGAGTGATCAGTAAACATTTTAAAGTTCCCTCCCAACAAGTAGTGGCGAAATTTATGTAATGCATACACCATGGCTAACCTCTCTCACTTGGTAGTGGTGTAATTGATCTCAGTAGTTGATAGCTTCCTGTTGGAAAAGCCTAATGGATGGTCAATATCTCCTTCCCCGGGTTGTGCTAACATTACTCCTAAGGAAATAGAATACCCATCGACATTCACATGAAACTCCTTGCTCCAATATTGGAAGACCATAATAGGCGCAATAACCATTTTATGTTTCAGTGTATCGAAGCTCTACTGGCACTCTTCTATCCAACTAAACTGACATTCCTTCTTCAAAATCTTCTCCATGTGTGATGTAATCTGGGCATATCCTTTAATGAACTTCATGTAGTATCCAGTATGTCCTAGTGCAGTGCATAGTTTTTTGACTGATGTAGGAGGGGGTAGATCAATTATAATGGAAATTTTAGATGGATCGACCAACAATCCATGCTTGCATACAATATGACCTAACAACACTCCAAATGGTGAGAAGAATATGCATTTCTTCAAATTCAAGGAAATTTGACACTGCCTTCATTTATCCAACATTATCCTTAGACATTCAATATGATTTTTCAATAAATTAAAAACAGTCCAGTCATCAAAACATGCTTCTAGAAATTTATGCAGAGACTCCTTGAATGATTCGACCAACACCCTAGAAAATATGGTTGGGGCATTCTTCAATACAAATGGCATCAATGTATACTGATAGGACCCCCATTCTGTTGCAAATGTGGTCTTATGGTGGTCTTCCTTGGCAATCCTGATCTAATGGTATCCCGAGAATCCATCTGTAAAAGAGTATACCTCCTGGCCTCCCACATTATCTAACACTTCGTCAGTGAATGATGTAGGGAATGGGTCATGCAAACAGGAATCATTCAACTTCCTAAGATATACACAGATCCTGATCTCTCCTATCTTCTTGTCCTATACTACCATAGGGCTAATCCATTCTGATTCTTCGACAGGTTCTATAATCCCTGCTTCCAACATTCTGTCGAGCTCAATCTTCACTTTCTCCTTATATTTAGGGTTCAATATGTAAGGTCTTTGTTTGACTAGTCTTGCATCTGTCTTCAAAGGGATCCTCATCTCTCCCATAGGCCCTTTAATTCCCTTCATATCAGTGAACTTGGTTGGAAACAAGTATTGATATTCATGCATTAATTCTATAATCTTGTCAATAGTGGCAACATCCCAATAATCTCCAACATTTGCAAGCTTCGCTATCTGCTCTGTTCCAATATTGAATTTATTAATCTTGATTGGTTATCCAATGAATGGTAACTCAACTCCTGGTCCTTCTAGATCTCTTTGGCCTTCTGTTTCTGCAATGTTCACCTTTCTAGGATCATCGTCTTCATCAACATTGATGTTGTAACAACCTTGCAGTTTATGGAGAGGTGCAGTCCATTCGTCCTCTTATTTCTACAAAGGGAGGTTAGATGCCTCCTAAAATACTTTATGTCTTACAATATGCAATGCTTGATCTACTGAAGGATATTGACTTTCAAATAAGAAGGTGGTTACAAAATTCTGATTCATACCTTCCCAATCTGTAGTGCTGAGGCACAACTCCGCTTGAAGGTACCAGTTGAGAGGCGTCGTGTCCAGTGTGTTAATGAATTTGTGCACCCACTGCTCTTGAGGAATGTTTCTCCAGGCTTCTTCGCAACTTCGCACATGGTCTTTTGGAAAACTTCGACCTATGTAGCGAACTTTGTAGCCTTCTACTTGTATCGAGAACCACGTTGTCATCAGGGTACGACATTGTACCCATTATGTGATGTTGTTTTTGTGTGTCCCCCGCCATCTTGATAGTGTGGCTTTCAGGGCCTCATCCATTGCCAACAATCTTTGTTGCATTGGTACACTTTCTTCAAAGTCCGACAAGAAGGTTTCTAAAGGATTCATACCATCAAAGGTGGGTAAATTACTTGTTGTCATGTCGATCCAGTGAAATTCTATGGTTAATCTATCACATCTTCTTGTAGATACTTCGTGCATTTTATTCTACCAGTTCTCTAGTGCTTATTCTAAGTCTGATGAACATGCATTGTCACTTTGCCAGCTTAGGTTTCTATCGGCCGTAGGATTAATGTAATCATGTTGTCTAGCTATTAATTTGTATATGTTTTCCAGTTCATATGTGTGGTCTTCTTCTCTGATGGGCTCTATGTATCGCTGAACTTCATCTGGATCTAAAGTTGCAATGACCCTAAGGCCATCTCTTTCAAAATTCATACGTATTTTTTTTAAATCAACTAGAGTGGAATTATTGAAAGCCTAATCAATTCCTAATAGTATGGGGTAAGGACAACTATCATCAACTATCTCAATTACCTCAAAATCTACAAACGTTCTTACTTCATTGATGTCCACAGGGACATGTTCCAATCTGCCAAAGGGGCTTACAACTTGTTCATTATCCATCCTGAGCCTGATAGGGGAATACATCAACTTCGGTTTTCCCATTAGTGCCCAGGTTTTCTTCGTCATGACATTGACCTATGACCCTAAGTCGAGGACCACATAGTCTATATCATATTCTCCTATTTGAGCATTCAAGTGTAATTCCTTATTTTTCCTTCTCTTTTTAGCGATTTGGTGTATTTCCCTATTAAGTAAGGGGCATATCTTTCCTAGCTCATACTGTCTGATTAAATTCTATAGTTATTGTACAGTGCTCTCATCCTGAATCAACTTAATGCATGTGTATAAAAATTCCATCAGCTTGCTAACCTCTTTTCCTTCTCTTGGCGAAACAGACTGATCGAATGGCAGATGCATTCCATATTATCTTACTTTTAGCCATGTCTTTGATGAATATCCTTGGTATTCTTTGAAATCTTTTCTTTCCTCCTCAAATATATGTCTTTCTTTCTTTGCATCAAAAGTTTGGGTCTTCTCCACAGCTTTCCTGATTCCTGAGTCTTATGTAGCCTTTCCTTGGTTCAGTCTATATTCTCCTATAACAACGCCTCCTCTAGTGATAAAAGCGACTCTGGGGTCTACTCCGTGAAGTTAATCATATATCAGTTCAACTTGCGGGTTCTTCTAAGGTCCTCGTCTCTCCTGAAGCTTAGCCAGCAATGCTGGACATTCCTCAATAATGTGTTCGAAAGAGTTGCAATAGTTGCAAGTAGTGAAAGGGTTCTGACAATTCCTTGCAAGGTTTCCTGGTTGTGCACAGTTATAACAAATGATATTTCCTCAGCCTCGAACCTTTCCTCCTCATCATCCTATGAATCCACCATGAGGGTTTAATTTTCCTCTCCCAGGGGAGTTATACTGCATAGTATTTCCTTCTTGATATACTTCGCCTTGAATTTTGTATATGTCTCTTGACCTTTCATGCATGAGATCATAATCCCTACAAGATCTATAATCATGCCCCACAGACTTACAGAACATGCAATACAAATTTGTGAGTGTCTGAACATATTTTTGCATGTAATAGCACTCACCAGGGTGATGTCTATTTTAGCATACCTCGCACCAAGGTAAGGTGACTTGCTTCAAAGGGCTCGAAGCTCCAGAGGCCAATTATTCATGAAATAGGGGAAAGTGCTCCTTGTCATGGTCGTCTGATCTACATTTGACACACCATATGTCTTCTCTTTTATCTTTTCCCTTGTCTTTTTTCATATCTTCGACCTGCAGAGACAAACTAGTTAGCTGACTCAAGATTTGACTCATACTTGAGATGGATTCTCCCATAGGGGCTGATTCTAGCTTCATGGTGATCTCCAGTGCCTCAGCCTGCGAAGCAATATTATGTTGCATCAAAGGAACTCTGATGTGTGGTAAAAGGGGAGAAATTAACCACTCTTTGTTCTTCTCATCTAGGATCTGAAAAGTCAATCGGCCTGTTAAGGTATTGAATCTTTGATCGAACTCCCAAACAGGTTCGACTACCTTCTGCTTGATCTCTTTTAGCTTTGTGATACATTGTGACTCCGATTTGGGTTTCTTTAATTCTGCAATCAATGCATTCTTGATTTGATTCAACGGCTTAGGTTGTGAAAGTCCTTGGACAAGCTTCATGTACCATCTTAGTGCATGATCCCTTAGGGTAGTACTAAACTGAGTTCTTTTAACAACTTCATTGGTGACAATCTTAATATTACATACAACTTCACATAGAAACCAGTGTTGATCAGGTTCTTAAGACCCATCTCCCCTAAAGATAGGGAGCCTCATCTCATATCTCATAGATATTACTAGGTTTCCTAGGTTTCCTATCTGAGTATATGTTGAACTACTATAAATAGTACTCTGAAGACTCTGGTGACTCTGATGATTCTGATTGCTTAGTGCTGCTGAAAAAAAAGGAGGGATAATAGTACTTACTTCAATAGTCTGCGTAGTTCCTAAAGTTTATGTCTTGTCCTGGAGAGGTTCTTTAGCTTTTCCTTCCTCTGCCCTAGTGGGTTCTGAATGCTCTTTGTCCATCAGATCTTCCTCTTCTCCACTATAGAAACCCTCATCTGTGTATTTCTTCTTAAATAGGTTCACAAGATGAAATTCTTTGAACGCTCTTCAACTGCGCGTATGTCTAGCCTCTGTGTCATTGTCGATGTCCGAATTTTTGAACATTAGCTTTTCCAGATCCGACCAGTCTATTGTATCTTCAATATGTTCTTCTCATGCAATAGAATCTTGATCCTCAACTTCAGAAAATGTAAAAATTTTCCTCTGGGTCCCTTGAAGAAATATCTCTCGACTTGGCTATAAGACTCTACTCAATCAACAACAAACTCGGTGATGTACCCTCCATTGGTGCTATCAAACCAGTGATATATTGCTTGTGATATGACTTTATCAACTCTCTTGACCATCTTGATCAGCGCCGACGTCTAAACTACAGGAGGTATAGATTTGATCTCAAACTGGTTATCTGCTAACCTAGCTAACCATTCATATAGCTCCTGATGGATTCCTCCAAAGACAATTTTGTGTATATCAATAAAGATATATTTCTCCAACCAATCCTCTGTACTAAGATTAGGGTTCTTGTTCTAGGCTTCAATGAAGTCCTTTTCTTGATATTCTATCCACTTATGAATCTTTGTCTTTGATGGGAATCACCTTGACATTCCCTCAAGAAGATTCTTGTCCTGACAATGGAACCGTTTGTTGATACAGGGGCAGACCCAAGGTTCATCTCCAAGAGCGCACCAACAAGCCCTAACTACTGGCCCTTTGGGATAGACCTACGAAGAAGATGCAGTCTCACCTAAAGCAGCTATGGGGGGGTTGCAGGACAAATATGTCTACAACCAAGGGAACGATCAAGTGGATCCAACACTAGAACAGTACAGCATGCAAATATCACTTATCAACTTAGATCTATTCCACACATCTATCAGATCTACCATGGAAATGCAATAAAAGTATATCAAGGACAAAGAACATAGAATCAATCACACACACAAGACAAGATATACGTGGTTCACCCTCTCACTAGGGATACGTCCACAAAACTGTGCTTTATAATGTATTAAGATGAAGCATCTAGTTCTTGTCTGTGCTCTTAACTAGAAAATATTCTTTCTTCTTCTCTCTATCTCTCCCCTCCTTGTGCACCCACATGCAAGGTTGATCTTCACAACCAGCCGAAGATCTTACAATACAGAAGGCTCTCATACTCAGTGCTTCTCTCTCACCTAGTGTTACTCACCCGATCACACAACAATTATAGTAACAACAATGACAACTAGATTGAACCTCCTTCCCTCATGTAGGTTCTTATTTATACATTACAATCACTCACCGACATCCTTAAGCCGAAAGATAGGTTTCAAAATCTTAGATACCAAAACCCTAGGTGTCTAAAACCCTAGGTCAACTTGACCCACGTTTTCAGGGCTTCGCTAGCCTATCTTTCCTTCCTTCTCGCTCGGTGCTCCAAATCATCCAACAGTGGATTTTTCTGCTTGTTGAGTTGTCCACGATCCTTCTTTCTTGATGATATGTCATCCTTGATCTCCTCATCCAATGTCTTGATTCCTTTTACTTTTCTTCGTCTTTTCTTCTCTTTTTCTCACGTCGACCCAGTAATAGTCACTATGTCTTCCGTGCAGTTCGCATTCTGCCTTTTCTTCCTCGATCTTCACTTACTTCCATAACCAAGGGCCAACAAGATGATTACAATGAGGCTCTGAAGTCCTTTTTACAATAAACATGAATGAAAAAACCCTAGACATCCAAAAACATAACCCTAGGAGATGAAGTGTCAAAAGTCATGTGGGCCCCGTTGGGGTAAGCTAGTACATCAACTTCCCGAGGTCATAAATTTTGCATACGATCTTTGTTTTAGGCGCACGACAGCCCGTTGGAAAGGTCTATCCGAGGAATAAACATGTTTCCATTAGAATCTAAATTTTTCCATATTCTAACTATGGTGAGCCCTAAAAATTATTTTTTAGGGCCTCAAAACGGCCTCAAAAGTCAAGGACCCGAAAACTAGAAAAAAACTGCCAAACTGGAAAATTGCCAAAATGAACCAGTTGGAATAGGTGGGAGGACACCAAAATCCATATGGATCAATCCTCCCCCCTTAGGAAGAAATGGTATCCATTTCTTTGATTTCCCCCATCAGATGAGGAAATTTATGTTGAATTTGGCCCGGGGTGAGCCACTTGCCTTGGTGCAAGAGTTGCCCTTCTTTGACAACTCGATAAAGATGGATCCTTTTTTGTCTAGTGCACTTGACTTGTGTTTCCACAATATTATCATTGGATTCTTTTTGCATGAATTCATGGTTGATCTCTGTTAGTGTCAATTTCTTTGCTATCTCTAAGTTGTCCAATAATGGTGGGAAATATGGTCGAAGGAGAGCCACGTTGAATACTGGGTACATGCCAAGGAAAGGAGGAATGTTGAGCTCAAAAAAATTGTCACCCAAAGCCTTGGTGATGGTGTATGGTCCATAGTGAAGTGGGAGAATATTCTGATGGAGCCCTATAAGGAATTCTTTCTGCAAGTGAAACCACACTTTTTCACCCACCTGAAACTTATGTGGCACCCTGTGTTGATCATGGTATTTCTTGTACTTGGAATTGGACTTCTATAAAATATATTGAACCTGTTGGAGGATGTGATGGATCTGCTCAATGAACTGGGTGGCTTTGTCATCTTCAGGTGGAGAAATGGACGAGTCAGCTAAGGTGGTTTCCAAGGGTCGTGCAACATCCATGGGGCCCAATGGTTGGAATCCCAACCCCACCTGAAAGAGGTTGTGGCCAGTTGAGCTATGCAAGGATTAGTTATATATATAATGAGCATAGGGAAGACTCTCATCCCATTTTCGGGGGTGGTTGGAATTGTACATGCGTAGGATATGCACGACCATCTGAATGACAACCTCAGTTTGGCCATCTGTCTGGGGGTGGAAGGAAGTGGATTTGGTGAGGTTGGTATCCAACAGTGACTAGAGGCTCGACCAGAATGTGTTGAGGAAAAGATTGTCTCAATCTGAGACAATGGTTTATGGGGTCCCAAAATGTACCCATAATCATTCAAAGAAGAGCTTGGTAGTGGCTTCTGATGTGATGCTCTTCTTGCAGGCAGCTAGAATCACCATCTTGTAAAAGCGATCAACAACCACAAAAACACATTTATTTCCACTCTTGGTGGATGGAAGGCCCAACATGTATTCCATTGGGATGGATTCCCACAGTCTGTCAGGAGTAGGTAGAGGGGTGTACAAACCCTGTTTCTTAGTGGTCGGTTTGGCAATAGATCAGGCGGTGTAGAACCTATTATACTTACCGACATCCCGTCAAAGTTTCGGCCAGTAGAAATGTTTCTGCAACACTGCCACTATATTTTCGATGCCAAAGTGTCCTACAACCCGACTGTAGTGAGCTTCCCAAATTAGCTTTGCGTGTTCGCTTGATGGAACGTAGAGATGGCCCATATGGAACAACAACTCATCCTAAGGATGGAAATTAGCGACCACTGAGTTTGCGCCCAACATTTGGTAGGTGGTGGAGAACTCAAGGTCTATCTCATAGAAGTAGGGCCATCCAAAGGTCTCGTGGATGCAAGAGTCTAGAACCGTGGTGAATGTCACGACTGAAGGCTGGCTGAGGAAATCAACAAATCGATTGGTACTTCCAGTTTTATACTTGATGTTGAGGTGGAACTATTGTAAGTATGTGGACCACTTCTAATGACAGTCATTTTAAAATTTTCCTTGGGTCTGCATGAACTGTAGTGGCTTATGATCAGTGTGGATGATTTTCTCCTTCCCAATAATGTAATGTCTCCACTAGAAGAAGGATTTCATAATGGATTAGATTTATTTTTTGTAATTAGGGTACTTATGGATAGTGTCTGATAGTGTCTCACTATGATATGCCACGAGGTGGTCGTGTTGAGTGAGAATGGATCCCACAACATAGTTTGAAGCATCTGTCTCGATCTCAAAGGGATGTTGCAGGTCTGGTAATGAAAGTACTAGGGATGAGCATAAGCGTTGCTTCAAATCATCAAAGGCTTGTTGTTGGTACAAGCCCCACACAAATTTTTCCTTATCACCACCCCTGGTTACCTAGCTAAGGGCCCATGCGATATGAGAGAATCCCAACACAAACCTACAATAGAAATTGGTGAGGCTCGGTGTGTGTGGTTGGGACTGGCCAGTCACAGATAACCTGGATCTTAGTTGGATCCACATGCACACCATGTTTATCAACAATGTAGCCTAAGTAATGGACCTTTTCCATGCCAAAGGAGCATTTTTCCAAGTTTTCATATAGCTTGTATTGTCGTAGCGTGTGCAAAACCTATTGAATATGCTGCAATTATTCCTCCCAAGTCTTGTTGTAGATGAGGATGTCATCCAGATACACCAATAAAAAAGTATTGGTAAGAGGTCACAAGATATCGTCCATCATCCTCATAAAATTTGTCGGTGCATTTTTCAAACCAAAGGGCATGACTAGCCATTCAAAAAGACCTTCTTTTGACTTGAAGGTGGTATTCCATACATCTGTATTTTCTATTGGGACCTGGTGGTAGCCATAATTAAGATCAATCTTACTAAAGTATTTGGCCCTCGTGAGCTAATCAAAGAGCTCGTCGATTCAGGGAATCATGTACCAGTTCCAGATTGTGATTTTATTCAGGGCTCGGTAATCAATGCAAAGTTGCCAGGTCTCATCTTTCTTCTGCACTAACACGATTGGGCTCCCACAAGGCGACGAGATGGGATGGATGTGCCCCTTATGGATCAATTCTTGGATCTACCTCTTAATATCCTTGTTTTCTAATAGAGAGCATTGTTAGACTGGCCCATTGGGTAGTGATGCACCAGGGGTTAGATCAATGGGATGGTTGACCTAGCAGTGCAGAGGTACCCTGGTAGGAGAGGATAAGATATATGAGTCTTCTTCCATGACCTTATCCACTTGCTTCTTTTGTGTTGAGAGATCGGTCACGGAGGCCCTGGATGTGGCTGTGATATTTCACTCACTCTTAGAGTGAATCATGAAGAAGACAAATTTCCCGGTCTAAGAGATGACCTTCCTGCATTGCTTGGAAGAGATCAAGGAAATAGCACTAGGTGGGACTGCCTTGGGTATCATGTACAATTTCATGTTTAAAGTAATAATAACACTACAAGGCCTAGAATCATATACAACATGAAGTTTCCATAAATAAGGTTGGCCCAAAAGAAAATTACAAACTTAGAGAGGAGAAACATCATAGAATACCTCGTCTTTGAAGGGCTTGATGTCGTACGACATTCGACACTGTTGGTTGACGTGAATATCGCTTCCTAGGTGGAGACATCCAATGGTGTAGGGTTGCGGGTGCGGCATTGTCAGCATGTCCAACCACTTGAAGACCTTTTTTGAGATGAGGTTCTTCTGGATATCACTATCAATGATGAAGTGCAGCAGGGTACCTTTTACCCACATATATGAATGGAAAAGGTGCTCGCCTTCTTCTGGCTCGTCTGGTTCACCAAGCTAGAGCTTGGTGGTAGGAATGGTGGCACTGGGTTCCATGTCAATGATCCATCTTCCCCTTTCTGGTTTTGAATCATATTCGGAACTCACATCTGATTCAAAGGCTTTTACTTCAACCACCAACAACCACTTTGAGCGGCAATCAACAATGTTATGCCAAGGGATCTTATGGAAGTCGCACCACTTCCCAGTATCTTTCTTTGTCTTTTTGGAGTCCTTGTTTTCTTGTGTCTTGGACTGGTTTTCCTAATACTTTCCATATTTTCTCTGTCCTTTGTTCTCCAGGTTGGGGCCGCCCTTTCCTGGCTTTTGCTGTGAAGGGTTCCAGGCCCAAATTGCCACGTCTTTTGTTTGAGTTTTTTCTCGATTTTGACGACATATTGATAGGTAGCTCCTAAGGATGAGATGTATAGAAATTCCATTTCAGTATGGATTTATCTATGGAGAGCACCGTGATACTTGAGAACCAGATGTCGCTCTGAATCTTTTATACCCAGCTTGGTGCGCAGGGTATGGAATATATTTGTGAACTTTGGCACTGCTTGGTCTCTTTCTTGCTGCAATGTGGTCTATTTTGTATACAAGTCGTCATAACTTCTGACAGGGTACTTTGTTCCTTAATAACATCCTTGAAGGATTCCCAGGTGGCCACGATTGTAAATAATGAGGGTTCCTTTGTTTCCTTTTTCTCATAGAAATTTTCCCACCAATATTTGACATGGGGAATGGCTTTGAGGAGCGCAAAAGTAATATTTTCTCTATTCGAAAAGTTATGAACAAAAAAATATCCTTCTAGTAGATTCAACCATTTTTCTACAACATCTGTGTCTATATGACCTTCAAATATAGGAATATCAAAGTTGATTTGTACCTTGAAGGGGGTGGCGCCTCTGGTCGAGGAATATGTGTCGCCTGTCGGTAGTCGCCAAAGGATTTGTGTAAAACTATCCATCATCTCGTTCATCTTTTGCATGAGGGATTCCTCAAGAAAAAACTTGATAGGATATCCTCTCTTGTCATCTTTGTTTTCTTCTTCCATGAGAGGTCGCTTGGGCATGCGAGATATTTTTTCCTCAAGAGAAACAATCTCAAGACCCAATTATTTGTACCCTGACCTCGTTGGGGACACGCATTAAGAATGACAAGGAGAAGAACGCTCTGATACCACTGATCTATATTTTATGAGAAGAATGAAATGAATACAGATTATTAAAATATGTTTAACAAAAAATAACAGAGATACAGTAAAGTTGGTTTCTATTCAATAAGGAAATAAACTGAAATTGTAAAATGCAGTGGAAAACAATCTTATTGGAATGGTGGTGGCTTATCTCTAAGAAGAGATGTGATGGTTGCGCTCATTCATAAGAAGATGATTAAAATGAGGCTCCAAAGGCCTTTTTACAATAAACATGAATGCCAAAAATCCATACATCCAAAAACCTAACTCTAGGAGATGAAGCGCCAAAAGTCATGTGGGCCTTGTTGGGGTAAGCTAGTACATCAACTTCCCGGGGTCGTAACTTTTGCATACGATCTTCGTTTTAGGTGCACGATAGCCCGTTGGAAAGGTATATCTGAGGACTAAACATGATTACATAAGACTCTAACTCCATCTACAATATAACTATGGAGATCCCTAAAAACGTTGTTTAGGGCCTCAAAACATCCCAAGAAGTCAAGGACCCAAAAACTAGGAAAAAAATGTCAGACTAGAAAACTGCCAAAATGAACTAGTTGGAATAGGTGGGAGGCCACCGACATCCATATGGATCAGAAGGGTTGGCAAAGCCCTCTTTTATTATAGTATTCACATTGATGGGGAACCCAAGGAATGGTTTTCCAACCCTTCCTCAAGCACAGTATTATTGTCAAATGGGGATCCCAAGGAAGGGTTAGATGACCCTTCCTCTAGATTATATTTCTTATCGAGGGGAGCCCAAGGAAGTTTCAATTGAACCTTCATGATGCAGGAGCATCGAAACGTCAAGCGAGCATGGGGAAAGTGCCAACGCATTTTGGCACTGATAAATTGTTTTGAAATGTATTGAATATTGATACGCCAAACTTAAATGTTGTTGGACACAACTACCACACTTAGAGGGGG
>SNQJ01S0232150.1:0-13979 GCA_010110895.2 Picea sitchensis
AATTAGAGAATTAGTAGGAGAAGAACTTACAAATAAACCTATTGTGCAAAATATACTAAGGTCATTACCTATGAGATATGATGCCAACATTTCTATAATTGAATATAGGCCATAACTTGACAAACTCACAGTTGATCAACTTCATGGAATTTTTCAACATATGAGATGAGAACATGGAACGAAAAACCATCAAAAGATGAAACAACCTTTAAGGAATATAAACCAAAGAAGAAAGAGGAACATATGTCTCATGAAGATTAGACAGACATATCAGATGTAGAAGAGGCCAACTTTATAAACAAACTGCAAAAAGGATTTTGAAAATATAAAGGAAAGTTACCTTTCAAATGTTTCAATTGTGGCAGAATTGGACACTTTGCTAACAAATGTCTCTAATCATAGTTACCAACTTAACGAGAACTCTGGAGATTTCTCATTTTTTGGGGGGTCAAGTTTTTTACCCCATTTTTAAAAATGGTGCTACCAATAGCACCCCCCTCCCTTTTTAGGTCGGTTTTTGATATTTTAAATTTTTTGATACATAAGTTTTCCACTTTGTTTTTTTAAATGCTCGTTTTTTCATTTATTTTCAAATTGTTCAATTTTTTATTTTTTATTTTTTTTATCAACGATGTGTTTTCATCCATTTTCAAACATTTCTATTTTTTTTTATTCAATTGTGCTTTTAATCATATTTCCTTGCTTCATCCAGTGTTAAAAATGTTGTACACCATTTATTTATTTTAAATTAAGATTTTTCATATAATTATGTGCCCTTAATTAAGTTATGGTTCCATACATTTTAAATATAGTGGAAAATGTCATTTCTAACACATTTTGTTACCTTACTTCAATACATAGAAAATAATTGTAGTTAATAACACAATTTTTAAATATTTAGCAAACAAATACAATTCATTTTTTTTGGATCAATTAAAAACTAAAAACAAATAAGAAAACAAATAGAATTGAAATTTAAAAAACAAAAACATTTAAAAAAAAAATTATATGAGAAAAAACCATTGAAGAAAAACCTTAAAAACTAAAGAGGAAAAGAAAACCGTAAAATTAAAAAATTTTAATATATATATATAAAGTAAGCGAAAATGAGAAAAAATTAAGAAAAAGGTAAAAAAAAAAAAAAAAATAGCCCAAAAAACCTTTAAAAAGGTTAAAAAAAACCCCTAAACTTAAAAACATATACACAAAAACCCCAAATTAAAAATCCTAAAATAAAACTTTTAATACAAAATTAAAAAAATAAATTAACAAAAATAAGTTGAAAACCTTAAAACTACAACAAAAAACCTTAAAAAATAATATTTATCCAAAAACAAATTCACAAATATCTAAAAAAACATAAACATATTTTATAATGTTATATTATATAAACATTGTTATAATATAAACAATGCTATAATATAACATTGTTATATTATAACAATGTTATAGTATAACATTGTTATAATATAATAATATAACAATGTTATAATATAATAGGGGAGGCAAGAGGGGCAGGGGTGCTCTACGGCCCCGCTGAAAACATAGAATGGGTTTTTTCTTGGGGACTAGGAGAAGACACCAACAACATGGAAGAAACTTTGGGTCTCTGGAAAGGTCTCAACCAAGCCTGGGAGCTAGGAATCAATGAAATCACGGTGATAGGAGACTCTCAACTCCTAATCCAGGCCCTGGTAACTAATTCATTGCCAAGTCAAATGAAAATTCGACAAATACTCAAGAAAATCCAGAGACTCTCTAAATCCTTCCGAAAGATTGATTTTTTCCATGTACTTTGGCACTTAAATGGAGAAGCAGATAAGGCATCAAAAACCTCCACCCCCTTGAGAAAGGGACTCCTCTCACTCAATGGGACCATGCTCGTTTCACCAATACCTTAACGAATTGAGGGGGGAGACTCACAGGTGGTCACATCATCAGGCCCAGAGGCAGCATGACATCACACCTCTCCACATATCAGTCCGTGGAATCACTTCAACTATTGATGATTTTCAGGTGAGAAGGTACTTCCCTCCCCAGCTCTCGTCACTCTATTTCCCTTTCCATTATGCCCATTAAGAATCTCAGTACTGCACCTATGTCTCTCCCCCAAGACATTCATGCGAGATTTCCTTTCCAAAATATGGATTGCCATGCACACTTTGGAGGTAAATTAGGGGCGGCATCCGAATGCCCTCCCTTCAGTTTAACTCCCTCTTCTTCAGGTGATCATATGCAAATCGTGGATTCCTTTGCATGGTCTATGTCCCTTAAAACACCTACGAAATTATCATTGGCTCCCTGCATGGATTCTATCTCCGAGTATGTTTCTCCCCCCAATCCCCTCCCTTCGCTGGAACTGGAAATTAGTGAACTGAAACAGAAATTAAGCACACAAAGAAGATTCTTACTCCGACTGGATGGGGAAGGTGGTAGAAGGTTTGACATGTTGGAGGAATACCTCAACCAAATCAGAGAGGAAGCATCGAAATCACTCACGTAGTCTGTGCAGTTGGTTAGCGACTATATAGAAGACTTAGAAACTAGGATGGAAAATATGGAGCTGCAAGTCGCTAGGATGACCCCTCAGCAAGATGCAGGGGTAAAGGCCTCGCCGAGTGTTGGTATCCCAATTCCCGAGCAATAGGTGTAACACTAGTTCTTGTTCTTTTCTTGGTTCCTGATCAGTTTTTGTTAACACTGAAGAAACACGGTTTTTTGGATTTAGCCTCCATAGTAGTTAAATTTTGGAACCTAAGTCAGAATAGGCATTTATGGGCGTTGTTATATGGCATTTATATATGTAATTTTGGATACTATGCACAAGATGCATGATAGAACTAGGTAGATGTTTCTAAAGTGGTCATACCACTTCTTTCTTAATACAAATCTCATTTTCTTGTCCAAAAAAAACAATGTTATATTATAACAATCTTATATTATANCCCTAAACTTAAAAACATATACACAAAAACCCCAAATTAAAAATCCTAAAATAAAAATTTTAATACAAAATTAAAAAAATAAATTAACAAAAATAAGTTGAAAACCTTAAAACTACAACAAAAAACCTTAAAAAATAATATTTACGCAAAAACAAATTCACAAATATGTAAAAAAACATAAACATATTTTATAATGTTATATTATATAAACATTGTTATAATGTAAACAATGCTATAATATAACATTGTTATATTATAACAATGTTATAGTATAACATTGTTATATTATAACAATGTTATAGTATAACATTGTTATAATATAATAATATAACAATCTTATATTATAATAGGGGAGGCAAGAGGGGCAGGGGTGCTCTACGGCCCCACTGAAAACATAGAATGGGTTTTTTCTTGGGGACTAGGGGAAGACACCAACAACATGGAAGAAACTTTGGGTCTCTGGAATGGTCTCAACCAAGCCTGGGAGCTAGGAATCAATGAAATCATGGTGATAGGAGACTCTCGACTCCTAATCCAAGCCTTGGTAACTAATTCATTGCCAAGTCAAATGAAAATTCGACAAATACTCAAGAAAATCCAGAGACTCTATAAATCCTTCCGAAAGATTGATTTTTTCCATGTACATTGGCACTTAAATGGAGAAGCAGATAAGGCATCAAAATCCTCCACCCCCTTGAGCAAGGGAATCCTCTCACTCAATGGGACCATGCTCGTTTCACCAATACCTTAATGGATTGAGGGGGGAGACTCACAGGTGGTCACATCATCAGGCCCAGAGGCAGCATGACATCACACCTCTCCACATATCAGTCCGTGGAATCACTTCAACTATTGATGATTTTCAGGTGAGAAGGTACTTCCCTCCCCATCTCTCGTCACTCTATTTCCCTTTCCATTATTCCCATTAAGAAGCTCATTACTGCGCCTATGTCTCTCCCCCAAGACATTCGTGCGAGATTTCCTTTCCAAAATATTGATTGCCATGCACACTTTGGAGGTAAATTAGGGGCGGCATCTGAATGCCCTCCCTTCAGTTTAACTCCCTCTTCTTCAGGTGATCATCTGCAAATCGTGGCTCCCTTTGCATGGTCTCTGTCCCTTAAAACACCTACAAAATTATCATTGTCTCCCTGCATGGATTCTATCTCCGAGTATGTTTCTCCCCCCAATCCCCCCCCTTCGCTGGAACTGGAAATTAGTGAAATGAAACAGAAATTAAGCGCACAGAGAAGATTCTTACTCCGAATGGCTGGGGAAGGTGGTAGAAGGTTCGAAATGTTGGAGGAATACCTCAACCAAATCAGAGAGGAAGCATCGAAATATCTCACGTAGTCTGTGCAGTTGGTTAGCAACTAACCAACTATTTTATTTATGTTTTAAGGTCATGCTTGAAAAAAGTTGTAATTTTGACCCGGTTCAGAAAATTGGTGCTATCGATAGCTCCACTTTTTTTATTTCGGGGTTGATTTTAAAGTTTTTTTGAGAAACCATTTGATCATTTAAGCCCGTGCTTGAAAACATTTGTAATTTTGACCCGGTTACAAAAAATGGTGCTACCGGTAGCACCACCTTTTTATTTAGGGGTTGATTTTAAAGTGTTTTTGAGAAACTATTTGATCACTTAAGCCCATGCTTGAAAAATTTTGTAATTTTGACCCAATTACAAAAAATGGTGGTACCAATAGCACCACTTTTTGATTTGGGGGTTGATTTTCATGTTTTTTATGCAAAAATATGAGTTTTAAGGGATAGAGTTCTTGTTTTGAGATCCCAGATCTTATTAAGTTGGTAACTATGTTTCTATCCCAAGTAGCAAGAAAATGATGAATAAGTTCACAACTAGAAAGACCAATAAAAGAAGAAATTTTATAAGAAAAATAAAAACTTCTACTCTAAAGAAGACATCATCTCTTCAGATATGAGTAAAGATGAAGATTCAAAGCTTCTATTTATGGGAATGAACAATCAAAATCATAATATAGATAATGAAGAAAAATATGAAAGTGAAGGTGAAGTAGATATAGAATCATAACTGATTAGTTCTTTGGAGGAACTAAGAAAGTATAAAAAGAAGAACAAACTACTTAGGGAAGAACTTCAAGACTTTGAAGAATCACATCAATCAAAAGAAATAGATGCATCAAGAACCATCAAAGAGTTAGAGAAGATCATCAGTAATATGAAGTCCCAACTCCTGGAAGCTAAAAGAATTGAAGAAGACATTTTAAAATAACTCAATGATAGAGAAAAAATATGTAAGAAGCTAGAAGCTAAGATTGAGTTGCTTAAAGGTGAATTTGAAAAAGAAAAGAAGAGATCTAAATTAGAAAATAGTTCAAAACTCTTGGCTGAAATTCTCAGTAGTCAGAGGTCACCAAACAACAAGACTTGTTTGGGATACACCCAAGACTCAACAACTACATCACAAGGATCAACTAAAAGGCCAATCAGTTATGCAGATGTTCTAAAAGACTCTTTAAGAAGAGAAGACATTAAGCCAAAGATGATACCATTGAAAATTGTTCCACATAAACAAAAATCAATACTCCCTACTAGAGTAAAAGATGACAAGAAAAATACTATCACCAGAAGGAATCCCCCTAATAAATATATTTTTATTGGATATTGCTACTCTTGCAATAATTTTGGACATAAGGCAGTACACTGCAAAGCTTATGGAAAATACAATTGTGGAAATGCCCAAAGATATAAGAACAATAAGTGCAATACAAAGAAGAGAAACTATAACTCATTTCTTACTTTGCAAAGCTTCAATATTGAATGTAAAAGATGCAACTATGGCCATAAAACCAAAGAATGTAGATTACCAATGAAATCCTTAAAGATAGGAAACCCTAACAAACAGAATAAGAAGATATGGAAAATAAAATCTGAAGTGCAAAGCAATAAAGATGATAAATATGTTACACTTGAAATTGATGAAGTTAATAATAGGAGAATGGTGGGTAAATATTCTAAGAAGGAATATAAAAATCAAATCTTAGAATATAAAATGAATCAATCTCAATAAAGGAGAGTTCCTAAAGAAGAAAATGACACAATTGTAGTCCCTCATGATGTCCTGCAAAAAAATAGTCCACTAGCCAATGAAAGAAAAATAGAAAAATAAAATTCTAAAGAAGAAGTTGAAGAAGTTTTTGCTACATAAAATAGTGATGATGGTGATGAATCTTCAATAGTAGACCAACCAGAAGAATTGAGTGATGATCATCTCAGAAGTTTTCCAATGCTATTTTAATGATCTACTGAAACTGCTCCTAAAAAATTATAAAAAAAAGAAAGGAATGAGGAATTAGGGAAGACTTAAGATTGTTCTGGTGGATACCACTATGAGTAGTGAAGAATAGAAAAATGAAGAGGCTCTTGGATTAAAAATGAATAAATAGATAACTAGCTTCATATAAAGAAGAATGGTTTGATGGTATAACTCTTCCAGTTACGTATTCTTTCAGTGAAGTTATGTGAAATGGCTTCTTAAGAATATCTATTATGAGAAGACATGGGAAGTTATTCTTCTTCCCATGATTGATTGTAGCAGTATGATTCCAGGGGGTGAGATTCATATATAGGATGGGCATCACCTAAGGGGGAGTATCACCCTAAAAGGAAACATCCATTTTGTCATTGTTCTCAAAGGGGGAGAATGATCAGTAAAATTTAGTTAAGATTGGAAAAGGGGTTTTACTTTGTTTCCATCAATGCCAAAGGGGGAGAATGTTGGACATGTAATTATGGTGTTGGCATTGATGTCAAATAAGGACAATATGATCAATGATTGGACATGGTATTATGTTGGCATTGATGTCAAGAAGATCAATATGGTATTATCATTATATTTCTTTGGTGTCTACATAAACTATTTTAACTAATTTTTGGGTATGGGATGTGTTTGGTTTTAGAATGTATTACTCGATTTTTAGAGATAGTTATGGCACTAGTGTTATCACAATTAATAGTGATGGGGTTATCATATCTTATTTGTAAATCTTCTAATGTTTGATTCATCCAAAGAAATTGTGTGCAGGAGGGTGCAACAACAATGTATTTTGCCTTTGTTGTAGATAGTGATGTGGATGTTTGCTTCTTACTTAGACATGCTACCAAATGTTTTCCTAGAAAAAACTATCCTCCACTGGTGCTTTTCCTATCATCTATACTACCGGCCCAATATGCATCAGTGTATGTAGTTAGATTGAAGTCTTTATCTTTTGGATATCATAATCCAAGTTCTAAGGTGCCTTTAAGATATTTGAACATTCTCTTTACTTCTTTTAAGTGAGTTTATTTAGGTGTAGATTGAAATCTCCCCACGATTCCTACAACCTGTATGATATCAGGTCTTGTTGTTGTTGAATAGAGAAAATTTCCAATCATTGATCCGTACATCGTTTGGTCCACTTTTGGTTAATAATCTTCTAGGATGACCATGGGAGTACTCATAGGTTTATTGTCCTCCATTTGGAATTTCCTTAACATTTCCTTGACATATTTGTCTTGGGAAACGAATATTCCATTTTTTGTTTGATTTACTTGTAAACCTAAGAAAAATGACAGTTCTCCCACCATAGACATTTCAAATTCTTCTTGCATTTTGGTTGCAACGTTTCTTCTTAATGTAGTAAGATTACTTCCAAATATGATGTCATCTACATATACCACCACAATAATCATGTTTTGATCATGAATTTTGATGTATAATTTGTTGTCATTAGTCCCTCTCTTATATCCTTGTTTTTGCAGGTATTGATCAAGCCTTGAGAACCATGTGTTGGGGGCTTGTTTAAGACCATACAAGGCCTTTTTCATCTTTCACACATAGTCCTAATTTTCGGTTAACATGAATCCTTCGGGTTGCTCAACACAGACTTCTTCTTCTAGTGTTCCATTAAGGAATGTTGACTTGACATCCATCTGATATATTTTGAAATTTATGAAGCATGCAAATGCCAGGAACATTTTGATGGTCTCAAGTCTTGCTATTGGAGCGAAAGTCTCTTCAAAATAAATATCTTCCACTTGGGAATATCATTTGAAAACTAATTTCTATTTTTTATTTATAATCCCCCCATTTTCATTAAGTTTGTTCTTGAAGATCCACTTGGTTCCTATCACATTCTTGTCCTTGGGTCTTGGAACTAGTTCCCAAGCCTCATTTTTCTCTATTTGGTCTAGTTATTCATTCATTGCTTTTATCCAATCTTTAATTTTTATAGATTATTTAAATGAATTAGGTTCTATTAGGGATAACATTTATTTTTCTGAGACAAAAGCAAGGTTCCTTCTTGTTTCCACTCCTGCACTTTTATCTCCAATAATCTGGCTTTCAGGATGATTCTTTTGAATCTTTTTGATAGAGCTCTTGGAAAGGGAATTTCTTCATTGTCTTCTTCATTAGTATGTGGTTCATTTTCATGTGTTTCATTATTATCACCTTCTTTCTGAGATTATAGATCATCATATTCCTATTGAGATTTTACATCATTTTCTTATTCTTGGGATTTTTTAGCAATGTCTTGGAATATGATCTTTTTTAGATCATCTATATTTACATTAGCACTTTACACTATCTTTAGCAGTCTAATATTATAACATATGTATGCTTTCTTATTAGATGAATATCCTAAGAATATTCTTTCATCAGATCTTGGATCAAACTTTCCTAGATAATATTCATCATTCTTTATGTAACAATTACTTCCAAAAGTTCTAAAGTGTTTTACATATGATCACCTTCCAAACCATAGTTCATAAGGGGTTTTTTCATGGTTGGGTATCAACTGAGCTCTATTAATTATGTGGACTATTGTGTAGATTGCATCTCTCCAAAATTTGTATGGAATTTTGGCTTCATTTAGCATGGTTCTTCCAGCTTCTTGAACTGTTCCTTTTTTCCTTTACCACTCCATTCTGTTGAGGAGTCTTGGGAGATGAAAATTGTCTTTTGATACCATGATTTTAACAGAATTGAATGAACTCTTTAGAGGTGAATTCTCCATTTTCTGATCTCAAACATTTAATTTTGAGATCTGTTTCATTTTCTACAAGGGCTTTGTATATTTTAAACTTCTCAAAGATTTTTGATTTTTCATTTAGAAAGAATACCCATGTCAATCTTGTGTAATCATCAATAATCAACATAAAATATTGTTCACCATAAGTAATTTTGGTTCTGGTTGGTCCACATAGATCTGTGTGAATAAGATCTAATGGTTTTGTTGTGGAATGCTCTTTTGTTTTGACCTAACTCTTGTTTTCTTTCCTATTTGACAATGTTTACAAATAGTATCTGAAGGATTAATCACTTTTGGTAGGTCCCTAACTGCCTTTTCTTCATTGGCGTTGATCAAGTTGTCAAAGCTTAAATGTACCAACCTTCTCTTCCATAGCCAAATTTCCAACAGTAATCTTGCCTAGGAATGAAGGTAGATGCCCTATATCAATTAAAAATGTCCTGGGTGTAAGAAATTCTCCCAATAGGTTCAAATTCAACTTGGAAAATAATTTGGTTTCCCCAACACTAGATAATTCGACCCATAGGTATTCAAATCGACCAGAGAGAGATAACTCCATTAGAAAATAAAGGAATCGACCAACAAGAGAAATTAATCATCCCATAAGCAATTCAACTTCCGAGGAAGAGAGGAATATAGTCCTTGTAGATAAAAATGTCTTGGAAGTTAATTTAGATTCTCAGGAAATGTACATTGTTTGAAAAACAAATTTTAGTAGCCATTTGTCTTCGAATTCGATGGGAAATGAACAATGGACATTGGAGAGCGGTCGTGGTTCTTCATTTCCATTAAAAACCAATTATAGAAAACAATTAAGATAAACACATGGGAATCCATTTTCTCATCTTAAGAATGAAGCAAACAACAAAATGATGTTCAACATAATGAAATCAAACACAACCAATCACCAATAAACTCATAAGTTCTTCACTGGAAGCTCAAATGAGAAGAACCAACTTCGAATGGGGCTCACTGTTTTTATTATCGAAATATGTGGTTACACTGCATTCTTGACTTATTCTGTATCTTTCTCCCTTCGCCAAAAAGACCCTTTGCAAATGAGAGAGAGGGAATAAATAGGGAGTTGTTGGGGGGTAGGGAAAGGCCAACAACCATGGCTCTTCACTTCCCATTCCTGAGCCTTCTCTCCTATTCGATTTTCAATAACATTTAATTTTCCTCTCACATTCTTATTTTTTTCTTATTAGAGTTTCACCCACTCCTAGAACCTAGATCGAGATCCATATCTCCAAAAAATTATTTTAAAAAAATCAAATAAATGAAAGTGTTATATTGTGTAAGAATTTGATGTAGTTTCCAAAAATAATTTGGATTAACTAGATCAATCGATCTTTTTATTCAATAATGCATTTTGAATACTAGATTGTGCAAGATTTCACCTGAGATTTCTCAGGAGAATTTAGATTAATTCAATCAGACTATCCTTCAACATTGCATTTCACTAGAAAAAACTCAATATGTTCACTCTAGCATGTACATATAAAAACCATTAAAAGTATAACAATGATCCAATTGGATATCAGTGTCCACCCACCTTTTTCGACTGGCTCAAAATAGTTTTCTGACAATTTTGGCAATTTACTATTTTTAGCAGGTTTTAACTTCTGGGGCCATTTTGAGGGACTAAATGAAGGTTCTTAGAGATAAATAATTTTGGCAATTTAATACCTTTATGTGTTTTAACTTCAACATTTGAGGGACTAAATGAAGGTTCTTAGAGATAGAGGTTATCAATTATATCCAAAGGAATTATTGAGTCCCAAAATGAATCTCCTCGATGATACCTTTTCCAATGAGCTATCATACAACTAAAACAAAGATCGTATGCAAAAGTAATGTGGGCCCCATTAGGGTAAATTAGTACGTTGACTTACCCTAATGGGGCCCATGTGACTTTTTGTGCTTCATCTCTCAGGGTTAGGCTTTTGGATGTATAGGTTTTCTGTCATTCTTGTTTATTGTAAAAGGCCTTCGAGTCAACATTGTAATTCATCTTCGCGACACGCGGCCACATCTCTTCTCGTGAGATAAGTTGCCACCATTCTAGCTAGTCTTCACTCTATATTTTTACGCCTCGTATTACTTTTCATTAAATTTGTACATCAGATATCTGTCATGGTTGCATCTCCGACACATTTATGTTATATTATTGAATATCCGGTGGATATCTCCGCGGCATTTCATTATTATATCCATATCATTTCGCGGCCGAAAAGAATCCTGATCAGAGTATCAGAAGGTTGTTCTAATCATTTTTTCTGCATGTCCCCCTAAAAGGTCCTGAGTATAGCAAGTTGGGTCCTAAGCTTTTCTTAAATACAATCGTTCTCACATACCCAAGAAACCCTCAATGGCATAAGAAAGGAAAATCCATGCAACAAATCCATCTCATCAATCGTTGTTTGAGAAAGCTCTCATGCTTACGAGAGGGATGAAATGATGGAGAATTTTTCCCACATCCTTAAACGCCATCCGATAGTATCAGACACATATTCATCAAGAAACAACTTTGGAGGAACCTCCTCGCCTTCAAAATAAGTTAATTTTGATATTCTTTATTTGAAGGATGATAGATGCAAAAGCCCTAGAAAATGGTTAACTCGCTAGAAGGTTATTTCTTCATTCACATTTTTATTACAGAAAAGATCACCTTCAAACTCTTTAAAACTCTCATACAACATTGGTGGAACCACTCGAGAAAAGTTCCAATGTGAGGAGTCTAGAATATAAGGCCTCCATCCCACTTGGATTTTTTTGTGGATTCCATAAAGGAACAATACTACCCTGTTGGCAATGATGAGGACCAGTACATGAAATGTACCACATTGCATACAGGGGCCAAGAAGCTCGAGTTCACTAATACCTTCCATACCTTGCACACCAAGTCAGGTATCAAAGACTCGAAAGGACATATGGTGCTCAAATACAAGGCCTCTCATTACTGCATACATCCAAACCAAATGGATTTTCGGACATCTCATCAATTGTTGCTTATCGATATGTCATAAATTGAGCAGAAAGTTAAGCACTAGAACAAATGGGAATTCGTGTCTACAAATCCATGACAACCAGCATGACAAAGACGAATTTCACAAACAAATTTAAAACCAAATTCCAAGACGTAGGAAAAGAAGGGTCACCTGAAGACAAAGAAGGACACTGAAAATGGCTTGATTTTCCACAAAATTCCCTCGCACAACATCGATGAATGCCTACAAATAGTCATTGGTGGTCGAGATCAAATACAAGGAGCTCTAACTCCCTAATTCAAAATCTAATTCAAAATATTGGTAAAGGATGATCATTGACGCAAACCCCAATCGCTATTGTCATGACCGCAACAATCTCAAATCTTTAAGAACCAATAGATCTTGAAGAGGGAGCTTCATTTTTCATTCACAAATGTGGGTGAAGGGGACCCATTTCATTTTTATTGTTGATAGCGTGTTTCTAAGAACCTCATCTCAGAGGTTGTCAAATAGTTGGATCATTTAATCACTCACACCCACAACCATACAACATAGGTGGCTTCTAAGAAGGATGATATCCTCGTTCTAAAATACCGTTGATTTTCGATGTACAACATCCAACCCTCTGCTGATGAGGTACAGGATGTTGCCCCAATTAGATGTCTCCAGGATGTTCCTTTGGTCAACCATAAGGCGTGGAGATGCCATGTTGTTTTATGAGTCTCTGACCCTGCACTATCATTGTTACTTGGGGGTCATCTCTACGTAATACCGCAGGTAGTTACAACTATTGTTCCACCCAAAAAGTGTCGCAAGGTAGTATCTCATACTGTACTCAAATTTCTTCACAACTGCTCTAAAGGGAACAAAGGACATTGGTAACCACTTCACATCCTACTGCGACCCCATCCTCAATAGAAGGTCGAAAAGGTTGAATAAAAGAACAAATATTCATTTTGAACACCTTCCTCTCATATATATTGACTTGTTGAACAACCCCAGCTTCAATAGGTTCATGACAAAATTCCACAAACCAAGGCAGGACGCTTCCAAAGTAATATAAGCATCTCACCAAGATGCAGATCCAACAAATTATTTTCCCCTCCCTGAAACGTAATGCACGGAGACCATTGTTTCCCAAGGAGGGAGGATTTATCTTAGGTGGATAATGATGGCCACCCACATCTCTTCCCAATTGAATAAAAATAATTCTGCACCTTGACAATTTTACCATTTCTTAGCAAGTTTTAACCTCACCATTTTGAGAGCCTAAATGAAGGTTTTTCGAGATCGATGTTACCAATGATATTCAAAGACATAATTAATCCCCAAAAATTAATTTCCTCATGATAACGTCATCACCGAGCTATCATAATTTAAAACAGATCAGATGTAAGTTACGACCTCGCGAAGCTGATGTACTAACTTACCCAAACTGTGCCCATATGAATTTTGAGCTCATCTCCTAGGGTTAGGTTTTTGGATGTCTTGGGTTTTTGGCATTCCTTTATTGTAAAAAGGTCTTGAAAGCCCTTCATTGTAATCATCTTCTGGGTAAATGTGAGTAGTCACACATCTCTTCTCAAAGATAAGCCACCATTCTACGTAGCCTTTCACTGTATTTTGTACATTTTCACTCATTAATGTAAAATTGTGTATTATCAGATATCTAAGCCTCCTATGGTTGCATCTCGATACATTTTGTTATATTATTTAATACCTGATATCTCTGCATTTCTTTATTATATCTCCATCTCATTCTGCGTCAAAATAATCTGGATCAAACAAAGACCTTAATACTCACATATCTCTTCAAAAGAAGTTGAACATATGTCATGTTCACTCTAACATATACATCTACAAACCCATGAAAAATATACCAATACCTTAGTACTCACATATCCCCTCAAAAGAAGTTGGACATATCTTAGAGTGTTTAGGATGAATATCACCTCTGTCATTCAAATTCTCCTACAAGTTAGGAGTCTCTC
>SNQJ01S0232151.1:0-14141 GCA_010110895.2 Picea sitchensis
GACCCAAGCCGACATAAATAAAATAACATTACTAATGTAATATTCCCCAATTAAGGGGTAATGTGCCACTATTTAGGGATTAACAATTTCGACCCCTCATCTACGTTGAGTGTATCGATAATTATCTTGTTTCTCTCACTGACAAAGACCCTATCAGCAAGGCATACTTTCATCTTGAGGCCTCTCCTATTCTCCTCCAACTCAGATATTTCTCGCTAAGGTCGTCATCCAAGTTCCTATCATTTTCAATTATTGAAATCTCCATGCCTGACTAGATGACCAATGACTGATTACCTACCTCGTCTAATCCACTTCATGTTACAGTCGTGATTAAGTATGTTTGTGTCTCCAACAGCTTTCATTATGCATACCATACCATATTGTATAATTTGCGCTTATTGATTTTATAGATAACCATTATCATGAAAGAATAATCTATCATCAGGTGGGTTAATTGCAGCATCTATAAGACTCACATTGTATCTGAGTTGAATCTCAAAGGAGAATCGATTATCCAATCTCCTAAATAGTGTTAAGCACTCCAAACATCAGTTGGTTGTTTTCGCGAGATTATATTTATGAGCCACTGATAGATTACCTCAGCTCCAATGGATGAATCAAGAGCCTATATAGCACATATAATGAAGGAACTCATGGAAGTTGTTAGCATATGAAATGTTGAGGAGTCAAAAAATTCTGACCTTAGTCCATGTAAGAGTCTTCGTGTCATGATATTGTTCATCATCGTATGTCTTGTCTCAAAGGGGATATCTCATCATCTTTGGTGCATTCAATTCATTATGATTTTCAAGATTGTGTCAAGGAACAACTCTAACCATTTGAATGAAGTGGGCTACTAGAGTTTAAAAACTGGAGCTACAAACTGGTGCTGTGAACTGGTTGTAGTAGATGAAAAGGATTGGATGTTTCCACCTAAGTCCCACTCGAGTTCATGAGACACCAACCCAAGTTCAGACACACTATATTGTTATCCCATAGGGTCATATTACAGTTTCCTCTTGCAAATAGTAGCATTATCTGTTGCCAAATATGCGCTGCAAACTGTCCATTACAACTCTGCACTATAAACTGTGTGCTACGAACTAGCGTTGTGAACTAATTTCCTATAGCATATTTCTCTGATGTTTTCATCATAACTTTTGAATCACAATCTGGGTTCTTCTAAAATTTGGTGTGGAGAAGAAACATATTACCATTGACTTGATCACAAAAAATCAACCCGACCTAGTTCATAGTTTGGGAGAAAAGTTAAAATCATCACCTATAGGAAAGTTTGCAGCGCATGTTGTCAAAGGCACTGCAAACTCTAACAGTTTGATAAATCCGAGTTGTGGGAGGGATGCCAGCTGTCAGGGAAGGTTTGAATGGTTTCCTAGGAGGTATTTGGACATGAGGTGCATGTTTTATATCATCATATCAAACAACATGACCTGTTTCAAAAGGAATTTATCACAATAAACAAGATCCCAAAAAATAGGAATGTGTTATGTTTTTGTTGGAATATTTTGTAAAAGACTCTAAATGGAAGAGGATCCTATGTAGCTCCTTGGTTTCGACCTCCTTATTGTAGAGAGAGATCATTCACTATATATTAAGGGGATTTTGATAAGGAACAGGTTGGATTCATGATCCAAGAGAGGGTAAAGGTTGTTACTATTTTGTAAACTCTCAGACTCTGTATATTTGGATGGAGGATTCTTGTGTAGTCAAAGATTATCTTGTGCTCCTTTCTTTGTCCATTTTATTTTTCTTCTTGCTTTAATGGAATAATAATTGATAAAGGATTTATCAACATCTTTTTTAGCAGAGTTATGCAGTGAATGATTTATTGTGTATTTTGTGAAGCATTTCTTCTTGGAGAAAATCTTTATTTCTTGATTAGAAGGATCCTAATTAACGAAATTTCAACCATATGAATGTGTCAATAAAGACATATGTGAAATTGAATTTTCATCTTGATATTTTTCTGCATTTTCTTCTATTCATCTTTCAGAATATGTGTTGGTTGGAGATTATGATATCCCTTTTTGCTGGAATATAGTCTTTGAGATTTCGTGCTTTAGAATCAGGCTTTGAACCTTATCAGTTTGATCCATTTTTTAGTATAAGCACTCATATAACTCTAAAGATTAAAATGGGTACTAGGATTGTCTTTCCAACAGTCTAACGACAACTCTTACTGCTAACAGAAGTGAATTCAGACAAAGTGGCAGCAAAAATGAGACGCAAACCTTCATTTAAAAACACCTTTGCTTGAAATTTTTGGGCATTCTTTAAAATGTATTTTTCATCCCTGGATCAATTCTATTGTATGTTTTACGCAATAATGATTCCAATGCAACTAACAGAATCAAAATCTGAGGCCTGAAAGTACCAAAAATATCATTAGGGATTTCTATCCCAAGCCATCCTCGTTAGTCATAACACCGATGGAATATTTGAATGGAACAATAAGTTATCTCACCAAAAGTGTCTTCTTGCACCCTTTGCATCATAGAAAATGACACTCTAATCGGGCATTGTCTAAGCAAGTTATGAGCCTCTTAAATCCCCTCCAACAACATTAGCATAGGTTAGCATTCTTCGATTCACACCACCATGCAACACTGCTTTGGGTAAAATATTTGTTCTATGCAAATCATTTTAAAATTTAATATTTAAAATTTAAATTATTTAAGTTTAAAATTTATTTAGACAAAAGAAATAATAATAATCATAAAGGGGAAAACAAATCATATGAGTACATGGAGGGTATGGTTTTAATCAATTTTTTGGAGTATTACGTGGAGGGGAGGGCACATGGCCCATGTTCCCCTCTCCTTGTTACCCCTTTTTAAATTACATGCACCCCCTAAAACCCACATACTTGTATTTTAAATCAAACACACAATACATATTGGAGACATTGAGCAAAACTAGCCCACTACATACCAAAGACCTAGAGTGCAACTAGCCCGGTACATACCGAAGTTGATCATTGGAACTTGGTCGATACACCTCAACAACGATGACATGAACTTGGCAGGTACACCCATTAGAAATGATGTGATGAAGGCCGACACATCACTATGTTACATTGGAACTTGGTTGGTATGTGGGTAAGGTTAAATTTTTGATAGGTTTAAAGTTTGGTGCATGGTGAAAGGTTTGGATTTCTTGTCATGTGTAAGAGGTGGAGAGGAAGGGGGCCCAACCCACAACCCCCTCCATGTGTTACTACTTAAAAAAAATGTGGAGATGGAAGGGATGTGACATGCCACCCTCTTCCCCCTTTCACATGTTTTTAAAACTCTTTAAACCATGCCATATGAAATATGTCGGTGAGGTGAGGTAAAAGGGTGGGGACCATCCCCCTTTTTCAATATTTTTTTTTTAACTTTTAACCTTTTAAACATAAAAAAAATTCACTCTCAACCAAAACCAAAACTGAACTAGGTGCCACCTCTTGATACCGAACCAATGTGCAATGATTTGATCCAACTCCACACATAACACACCGATGATGTGAAAATATGAACTAAGATTTGATATCACAACAACCACTTGTGGATCCATACAACATGACATGATTGGAGCTCCTCCAACGCTTTAAGATTCATCTCAACCACCAACTCGCTAGCAAAGGAAATCACTCGTTCCTTGTCAATACACCCAATACTAGAGATAATCACTTGATCTTCATCGATAAATATTGGATTTGGTTGTGCTCATCTTGCTGACATACAAAGGAGTTTGTGATTTTCTTGCCGATACATGAGTAGGACCCTACAAAAAGTCCTTTTGATTTTGGTCATAGATTTTGACTCTGATACTCGTTTCATGCATTCCTTATATTGTTGGAAAGGTATTTCTAAGACTGACAACTTCACAGTTATATGATTTGAGGGATTCCTCAATAATTGTTCGCATTTTTGTAGGATTAATATCTGTCACATTGTCAACAACCTTGAAGAACACAATACCTCAACCAAGAGAATAGGAACTAGGAACCAAACTCAAGGAAGTATATGCAAACTCTCATTTCATTAATGTCTCAGTTATATAGGTTCAAATGCATGGTTTTAATAACTTATTTCAGGGGTATTATGTAGTCACTCATCTATTGCATGTTGAATGGTGCAAGGTACCAATGCTAAAGGAAGGCCATGCTTTGTAACCCAGATAGGCAGTGTGTGAGAGAAGCAAACAATGAAGGCATGGTTTCCACACATCAAGGAAATATACCAGTATGCAGCAGCACCCTCGCCAATACAATATTCCACTCAAGATGGTAGAGCAACAACAACAACTATTTTCTCAGAAGCAAGGGAACATCAAAAGGTAATCAAACTCGAATGGTCGAAGAAGAATTCTAAATCCAATTATGGTTGAATATCAAACCTAGAGGGAAAAGAGTTTTCCAATGCCCAAACTAGTCATCATGATGGGTGAGGTGTGATATGGGAAAAACCTATGATGGTCCACCAACACTAAAAGACAAATTTAAAATGTAACTGCATATAATAAATCAAAGAATAAACATTTCTATTGTCCTTATTCCCTCATGAATCTAAAGAAGATAAGGATAAAAGTTTGTAAATGAAAGGTCATGGGGGTTGATGAAATAATGGATTTATCTTAATACCACCATATTAAGATTTTGATTGGCTAAAAAAAAAAATTGGGATTATAACCATGAGTTTATAGCCTCTTTTACAAAAAATTCAAGTAATTCTCAAGAAATAAGTTCTTGGAAGTAATGTTATCTTTTATGATTCAGTAAGTCAAAATGTAAACAAAAAAATTATGTGAATATTATTTAATATATTTAGAAATAAAAGATATGATAAAGGTACAACAGAAATACTCAAATGAGACTCAAAACCATCAAAATATTTTATTTATTCAAATCTGAAATACAGCCAACAACGTTCTTCATACCCCAAAGGTAAGGACCAGAATGGAACTTAGCAATAAACAATGGTATTTTGCATCATACAATGACCATTTGTATCTTCAAGTGAAACCAAGACTGAAACAAAGCTAAAATGACAGGCACAAATGTCACTACCTTTACTCTGCACAAAATCCTCAATCAATACTGAAAACTAACCCATAAATCTAACAAGAATCTTCAGACTATCAAAGACAGATGATGAAAATTGTGAAGTATATCAGCAAATAAGTATTTCTTGGCTCTACTTGTTTCCACCTTCAGAAGGATCGTGCTATCAATAAGAAGTCCTTAGCAATTATTTATTTCAGAGATGAATGAATTAGAAAATAAATCTCACTTAAGAAGTAAGAGAAGTCCTTATCATAGTTGTTATCTCTATCACTCTCTCCTTTGCTTGATCCTTGATATCTCCTTTTATTCTTCTCAAAGGTAGTTTGAGAAGTTGAACTTCTTTTAGTTATGTTATTAACTAGTTTTAGTTAATAGGGATAGATTTTATAAAATAATAATATTATTAAATGATAACAATAAACAAATACTAACTAATAGGTGGGAACCCCCTAATTATTCTTTTAAATTTTTCAAATGACTTTCACCTTGTTCCTCCTTAAAATAAACATAATAAATGCCACCAGATTTTCATTTAGCCTGTTGTCAATAAAAATGTCTGAAATTAAATACCATATCAATTGTCATGAAAGGGCCATAAGTATGTTCAAAATGATGAGTTTATTAGTTTGTCCAAAAATATACCACTATCTCAAAATTACCATATTTGTTCCAACAATAAAATATCATCATAAAACAACTAGAAGACATACTTTTTATAAGAGGCAGTTTGTCTCTGTTCACTTCCCTGTGACCTTGCTATTCTCATGACTTTTATTCCTTCATCCACTGGTTCCTTGCCTTTTTTTGTTGAAACTTATGGGTGCATATCTTCAAAGGAACTGTGTTTTATTTAAAAATTTTGAGACTGGGCATGGGAAGTAACTGAGTGTGAAGAGGTCATTGATCGATTAGATTTGATAGATTGGGAAAGTTGTTTTCCTTTAATAGGTTCAGGTTCATGTTCTCGGGTTAAAGACTTGAGTTTCTTGAATGGTTGTTGAGTGGAATGAGCATGTGAGGTCTCTGATGTAATGCGCAATGCATATATTTTAGCAGGAGGAGGTGGGGGTAATGGCATTGAAACCATTGGCCATCCTTGAGATTGGTTTTGAGGTGGGTTGACAACATCTTCCCAACCATCATTTGTTGGGAATTCCAACTATAGGGAGACATGAGATTGGATCGAGATACCAGATAGATTATTATGTGGTTGGTGAAAATGTCTTGCAAGTGCTTGATGGGGTTGGAAGGCTCCTCTTACAGCCAGTTTAAGAAACTGTCCTATAAAAGATTATTGAATTCTTCTGAACCAACATCAAAATGGATAGAAAAATGAAGTCTCTTATTACCCCAGATTTCATTAGGTCTCCTTCCTCTTCCTCTATTTCTTCTACCACCACTATTTCTGCTGAAGAAACTCATCTATAAAATAATCAAAGTTAGAGCATTCATACTACAATTAATATCTATCAAACACTATTTGCATAACATAATTTAGACTAGATTTTTTCAATAGTAAACAAACATCCAGGAAGCCATGGCCATATCGAAAGAAACATCCATAACATTAACTTTGTCCTTCAAACTTTTCCTCTTTTTCATACAACCATCATTATTCAAGAACATGGGAGTGAAAAAGTATTTTGGGAAGGTGGGGGGATTTGTAATGAGAAAAAAATGTAATAATGAAAGGGAAATATAATGATACATGTTCAGCCCCCGGGGGGGCAACTCAATTGGCAAGTGCCGTGAAAATGAAGTTCCATGAGGTTTCGAGTTCAAGTCCCCCCGACTTACAATGTGTGCCGCGTATGGGGCCGCGTGGGCACACCTGGAGGTTATAGTGGTAGCATTTGGATAACACGGCCACGTGTAACACAAGCACGTGCCCAACTAGTTGCTGATTCCTCCAGACATAAAAAATAAATAAATAAATAAATAAATAAACAAAAATAAAAAATAAAAAATAAAAAAAAAATAATGATACATGTTCATAAATAATTCACTTAAAAAATTTGTAACCTGATCATATCCAAACAAAGTATTTATCTATACCACATCAAATACCCAACATGGCTGATTTTGTATGCACTAGGTGGAAGAAATATGATTTGAAATGCAATTAGAACTTGGAGTTGAGAATAACTTGTGGGTGATATAAATATGGAGAGTCTGACCCTGAGCAAACTACACCTTTTTTTAAAATTAATCATAAAATTAAATAATCATATCCTCATCATACATCTGTTATAAATATCCTTTCAATCCTGATCACCAATTTTAATATATCATAGGGTAAAGAAATAATGCTTGTTGAAATGGTAAATGGAACGGGGAAGTGGGGAATAATTCATGGAAAATGAGAGCATGAGGGGAATATGGCCCTATCTATATACAACTAAGAAGGAACTTGCCAAACCATATGTAAGTATTTCTATATTTGCAACATGTGTCACTTACAATCGTAACATCTAAACTAATCTTGAACTTTTCCAAACAATGGGCACAATCATTAAAATTAAATTTGTCTTTCAACAAAATGTAGATGTCAATAACCAGTGAGTCTCTTCCAGTTGCAGCCATCAATGTTATCATCAAACACTCATATAATCCTTCAAACCAAAAACATTTCCATCATTTTGTATCTTCACATAATTTTTTAAGTGTTTAGGTTTTGACTAAAAAATTGGAATACTCCTTTTGTGTAGACTGGTCCAAAATATGGCCAATTAAATTTTACAAAAAACCAAGATATCTTGTCAATAAAAGGACTCAAAGCACACTATGTATACAAATTTGAATGTATATGTGCAAACATATCTAATGTACACATAATCAATCAACCATTCAATTCATTTGTTTTCCATTCTAGTCATGACAAAATGTTGAACCAAATATCAACCATTGAATTTATGACACATCAATTTCGAAGGGTAATAAAGTTTCAAAACCCATTATTATTATATGACCATTCTTTTTGTAGAGAATATATAAAAATTAGGGCTATATATGAAAGAAAATTGATATCAGAACTGCATGATATCAAACTTTTCAAAACGCTCTTTGACCAGAGATCGAACCTCAAGAAGAAGATATAGAAAATAGGAAGTAGGTCAAAACAACTAACAACCTTGAGTCCTTAAGTAATACCAAAATATCACCCAAAATGTATTTATCGTACATCATCCCTCGACAACTATTCCACTTTCAACAGATTCTAATGATCAAATGAACGTGTAGCCAATGAGTTATGTCAAGCAACCCATTTGGAGTTTTAAAACATTTACTCATATGCTTTCCATAAATGATTGGAAATCAACCTGGTACCTCCCATTGACCTTATGAGGACCGATTTTGAGGAGTGACATGGAGACAAAACTCACAATAAATCCCAAATTTTAAACACTACTCCAAAATAAATAAATATAGCGGTTAGGGTTATGAAATGAAGGGTAACTTAAGTGATAACAATGCCTAGGTTATTGTCCCCGAGGTGTAGGAAATCCGGTGATGGAGTGTGTTTTTAAGACACTCTGTGATGTTAAGTCATCGGTTCGAAACTTGTGGGGACAAAAAATCCATCCATGTTAAGGGTTGGTGTGGCTCAGGCCGGGTGTGATCCCCGGGTGATTTTGACGGCTTAGATGCCCCTAAGTCGTGGTTTCTCAAGCCACAGGCTAGTCCTACAGGTCACAGACAAACTAGCAAGGAAAAAAAAAAAACAATGCCTAGGTTTTGACTTTGACCAAAGACCCAAAATCCTTTGAGGAGGAGAGTATGAATGTGAATAAAAAACAGAAGTTGAAAAGACTGATAAAACCTGAATCCAGGTAAGGTGGTAAAAACCAATAATTTGTGGACCATATTTTTGTATCAAGGTGGTAAAATAAAATTATCATTCAGAGAAACGATGGGATTCATCATGGTCAACAGATATTATGAATATATGTAGACTCGGTTAATAATAGCATAGCTTCAAATCAATATGGAATTAGCATGTACAAAGGAGAAACCATAGGGACGACTGCCAACTCAAGATATCATAATTCCTTTTAAAAGAGGATGAACAACAAGAATCATAATGAAAGTACTTCAACCACAATATCTAAAGGAAAGAACACTATGAAAACAAACCGATTGTAAACAAAACATTCACTCACCCTTGTACAAAGCTAAGGATAAATTAATATTGCAAATTTAAAATGTGTTTGATGAAAATAACTATAGAATCATACCTCTACTTGTTGCTTGAATATTTTTCCTCAAACCAGAGAATTTTTGGCACCAATAAAATCGAAGGTTAGGGTCTTCCAAACAATTTTTTCAAATCTCAAATCATGGACCAAACAAAATGAGAATAAATGAATGCTCAAGGTGGTAAACTATGCACAGAACCCACATTAAACATTCAATGCATGGAGCTCACGTCGCCTCAACATTTACTTCCCTTTCCACATCACAATTCCACCAAAACACCATATCCAATAGCCAAATGACATATCAAGCCACATATGCAGGATTTCACTTGATTGATATCCATGTCGCCATCGTTTACATTCCCTTGAAATAACAACCAATTCAAAATATATTTCAATAAACCACATTCATTGTTAAATCTCATATCGTAATGGTATATAATCACCATAATCACTTATTTGAATAAGGCTCAAATGATATCATGAGGCCGAATAAAAATTAGATGTGATAAATACGATATGCCACATACATTGTTTTGGAATGGTAACACGGCCCTTTTAAAACTTGTGATATTACCCTCTAAGTATGAAATGAGCAGTCAAAACTATACAAGGTCGTGTAAGAATGATACTTAATGTTGGACTATTGATATATCAACCAACTTTTCAATGGAGGAATAATCATTGTTTGCAATTGATTTGTATATGTCATGAGAAACCCAATATGATGCCAACCTTTTGAAAAATGGAATAAAACAAGAACCTTTGTGTGACATAACATAACATGAATTATTTTTCATTTGTTAACAACCAAGGTAAAAAAAAAAAAAAAAATTCTCAACCATGACTTCTAGGAATTTATCAATGATTGTAACCGATGCATCATAATGTCTCAATAAAATTGACGTGGTTGTAAATATCTCTATTGGAGAAAAAATGCATGATGATTTCTCTTTTTAACTAGGGATCCCCCACCTATAGTTAGATATTTATATTTTATATATAAATAATAATAATAAATTATCGCTCCTTGCAACCGTTTGTAGGTAGGTGGCTTAGTTGACCATTTTATGAGTCAATAATTGGAGACTCCATAGGGCAGTCAATATTTAGGTTGCCTGGAACTTGAGAATCTTTGGTTTTTCTTGTATCAAAATTATAAAACTGTCAACTTTTCTCTGATATACTCTTGCAGAAAAACAGTATGGAGGGAAGCAGAGGAAAGAAGAAGCAGGGAGGCTAGTACTTCGAGATTTTAACAAAATTTGTGTAGGTACAACAATCACTACATAAGTAGTATTACGAACCCAAGGAGATTATATGTCTCTTTCTTCTATTAAATATTTGCAAGATTAGTATAATGTGCAGTGACATGGAAATCAAATAGCCTTAGAGTGACGGAATCAAAAGGAAATACTTAAGCAAAATTAATCATCAAAAATGCTATGAAAATAAGGAAACATTTGAGAAATAGGAAATAAACCAGAAATAAAATATATCAAAAAGAATATATACAAGAAGCATTAAAAACAAGTCAATTAGATCAATTTGGCTCAGCATAATGCTTCAAATGTGATCCCTTCATTGTGAAAGAAAGAAATCGCCCTTCCGTGTCATTAAGAAAATAAGAATTGTTACCTGTGATAGAGGCAATTTTATATGGACCTAGCCACAACTTTTGAAACTTAGAATGCTTTCCTTTATAAGCATGAGATGCATCCCAAAGAAGTACCTTATCATTAACCCTGAAAACAACAATTTTTGCTTTCTTATCGAAATACTTTTTAACTGTTTTTTTTCATTTCTTTAAGTTTTCAATAGCATGCTTTCTTTGTTCATCTAGGGAAAGTAGAGCATTAATTCTTTGGGAAATATCATATGATTTCAACCTGTAACGCTAATCAAAGTGAGGTAAGTTCTAGTTCTACAGGCATGATGGCTTCTTGACCATATAGTAGATGAAAGGGAGTATGGTCATTGCTACACTTGGTGGTGGTTCTATCTATCCAAAGAGCATAAGTAAGTAGTGTATGCCATTGACGGGGCTTATCATCTATTATTATCTTCGGGATTTTGATTTGATTTTTATTGGTTCACTTAGCCTGCCCATTTCCTTATGGATAATAGGTAGAAGAGGTTAAATGTTTCACACCAAATTTCTTGAGAAATTGAGTGAGTTTCTAGCAAATAAATATTGGGCCATTATCAGAAACAATCTCAAGAGGAAGACCAAAGTGAGAGAAAATGTTTGATTCCAAGAAATGTATTACCTTGTCATCTTGTGCATGTTATTCAATATAGCTTCAGTCCATTTAGTGAAGTAGTCTGTAGTTGTGAGTATAAAAATGTGTCTCACAGAAGATGGAGAATTAATGGGACCGATGAAATCTAAACCCCATTTGGCAAATGGAAAATCATGAAGAACAGGTTGCAGTGGCATAGTAGAAAATTGTCCTCTACCAGTGAATTTTTGACATTTATCACAAGCCCTTGCAAATTTAAAAGAATCTTGAAAAATAAAATGCGAGTAATACCTTGTTCTTAAATTTTTGAAAGCAGTAGTCTTTGCTACAAAATGACGACCAATGTGTAGATTTGAATCTGTTGATCCATGCATTTGTTTCAAAATTTTATGGGTTGTAGTATCATCGATACATCTTAACAATATCCCATTAGTAGATCTAAGAAAGAGAGAATTTCCCAAAATAATATATTTGGAGGATTCAAGACACAACCTCCTTCGTTGATGAGATTATAAATGATCAGGACATTTTTTTATATTGTAAGTAGTAAATTATTTTTGTGTACCAAAGAGGTTTAGCAAATTCAAAATTTTGATTTTCAATAAAGAAGAGTGATAACAAATCATTTGCATTTTCTTCAAGAGAATCACTTGGTTCAGGATGTTGAGCCAATTGAAGTGTTGAGTCATGTCCCTTAATTGTATTGGAAGTAGTAATTGTTAAATCATGTTCTTGAATCTTTGCAAGCCAATGTGCCATTTTTCCAGAAAGATACGTCTGTGAAAGAAAAATCTTGACAGTGAGTAAAGGGACTTTTACTTGTTTGTGCTTGCCAAGAATGAAGTGGTGAAATTTCTATATATCCTTGATGAGAGCATAAGCATGTTTCTCAATATAAGAGTACTTGATTTGATCATCGGATAAGCTCTAACTCATATAGGCTACAGTTTGTTCATTATTTTGATCATCTTTTTGCAGAAGGACATCAGAAATTGCTTCTTCTGTTGAGTTTGTGTGAATGATAAATTCCTTATTAAAGTCTGGTTTTTCCAAGACCGAAGCTGAACTTATTTTCTTTTTAATTCCCATAAAAATATTTTCAACATATTTTGTCCAAGAGAAAGATTGATCTTGTTTCAGCATATTATGAATAGGTTTGACCATCATAGCGAAATCAGGAACAAATATTCTAACAAAACCTATCCTACCCATGAAAGCTTGGATTTCATTTTTATAAGTAGGTGTTGGAAGATTTTGGATTGCGGTAACTCTCTCAGGGTCTATGCTAATTCTAGAATTTGACACTATGTGACCAAGGAGTTTACCTTGAGTACTACCAAAAAGAAACTTTTTAGGATTTAAAGACACTCCAAATTTTCTACATCGTAAAAATATTTTCGTGAGATGATAAAAATGATCTAATCCATTTTTTGAATAAATAGTTAAATCATCTAGATATACTTGAATGAACTTATCGATAAGGTCGACAAAGGTTAATTGCATAGCCCTTTGAAAGGTGGCACCTACATTAGATAATCCAAAAGGCATACACTCATGAGCAAAAGTTCCCCAGCGTGTAATAAAAGTGGTTTTATATTTATCAGTCCTATTAACTTTTATTTAGTTATAACCTGAAAAACCATCGAGTAAGTATATCATCTTAGATCCAACAACCTGCTGCAAAATTAATTCCATATTAGGGATGGGAAAATGATCTTTAACACTAGCTCTATTTAGTGCATGAAAATCTACACACAATCTAATTTCTCTAGTCTTTTTCCTTACATGGACAAGATTAGATACCCATTATGAGTATTTGATTGGAATAATAATGTGATCTAGTAATTATTTTTCCACTTCCTTTCTAATAGTAGCCTCGAGTGTTGGATTAATAGGTCTTTGTTTCTACCTAACCGGTTTTGCTCCTTCGTTGATAGGGATAACATGTTGTATAATACTAGGATCAAAACGACTAAGGTCCTCATAGGACTAGGAAAAAACATCCTTAAACTCACAGAACAAATCCATGAATTTAGCTTTTTCTTGTTCAGAACATTGAGCTCCAACTTTTATAACTTTAGGTTGTTCAAGAGTTCCAATGTTCAAGGGAAATAGATCCCCTATTTTTCGTTTCGAAACGTCTTCCTTCCTATTATTATGGCTTCCAACATCACTTGTTGAAAATGAGCTTTCATGAGGAGTCAAGCCTTTGGGAAATTTTTTATCCTCAAGATACATTATCTCCTTAGGCTTATAAGGCTCATTTTTCAAGAAAGCACAAATTATTTCATCATCGGGGAAAATCTGCCCAGATTCCACATTATTAGGGATATGAGGTCTATATAAAGAAAAAAATGTGTAATCAAGCCTTTGGGGAAGGAGTTGTCTTGTAGGACAAGCTGAAAAAGAAACTAAACTATCAACAATAGAATTCAGTTCCATTTTGATATGAGTGATATTAAAAGCCAAAAGATTTTGGATCAATGCACATACATCTTGGGTGTATCTCTTCATTAACTTGTTGGTAGGAGTATAAATCTTTCTAACCAAATTTACAACAAGTTCTGAATCTCCAAAAATGACAAGATGACCACAACCTAAATTATAAGCATTTTCAATTCCTAATATTAGGGG
>SNQJ01S0232152.1:0-14141 GCA_010110895.2 Picea sitchensis
TCATATTATCTAGTCATTAAGATAAAAGAAACACAAATACTTCTAAAATCAAACTCATTCTATAGAAGTTCTGACGTACCTTTTAGAGCACTTAGAGCAGTTAAAGCACATTTTGCATCAGTAAACTCCACAAAACACAGAACATAAGGCTCTCCACCAGCCTGTACATATCAAAGACATCTGGAATCAAACAAAAGCAAACTGAAAAATAGATTCAATACTATAAAATAAGATAGTTGAACATATTTCTTAATAGAAAACCTTTAAAAATATTTGGGAATGCTCTTAATTGCCTAAGATTTATAGAAAATTTGCCAAAAGAATTGAATCCTATAAACAATCAGTTTGTTGACTACTGAGCAATTCAGAATTATGTTCCCACACTGCCTCTGAAATAATTATGCATCTATATTGTTTAAGAACAAGTAAAGAGCAAAGGGTGTATGCATCATTGCCTAAAGGTTTCTATACCAGCTCTTATAGGTGGTACAATAGTCATGTCAAGGATAAGGGATATAGATATAGATGATTCACTAGGCCTAGCTCTTGTCATAATGGACTGCTACTGTAATAGGGATTGTATTAAGAGTACTTTTTTTACTACTGTTGTTATAGTTGACTGGTGGGAGACATCAGTAAAGCCACAAATGCTATATGGCACTCCTGAGTCCTAATTATTGTCTTATGTCTACCACTGTACAACATGTTGTAATGAATTCAATCCGTTAAAACACCCAGAATAACTCTATTCAGAACTGCCATCAACTGCCACACTTGTAATGTATTTACCTATTATGCCCTCAGCCAGTCATAAGTAGGACATTGTAGAGCAGAACATCAAGAAAGCAGAGAACAATTGGAATGGGTATCATATGTGATTCTGTATCATGAGACCAAACTTTGATTAGACAGAAATTATGTGTTCAAATTTAACCTTTAACTGTTGCACTGCCAGACATGGATGAGTTTCTCTGAAGTTATCTCAACTATTGATACCATGCCTATGACAATTAAATACTATGAGACTTCAACATAGCAAAACAGAATGAATACTAGAAATGAGTTAACAGAGTTATGGAGAAAAGTTCTAACATCGAACATTGGATAAGAAAAATATCAATCCTCGTGGAACAATTACATATCCCAAATTATTATTGTTTTCGTCTACTAAATAACTCTTATCTAAGTCTTTAGATTGTTTCTTTATCGGGTCTTAGAATTTTTCATAAGGTCATGTTTGCTAAAGGATTCACTATTAGTACAAGACTTTTACATGGGGTTTTCTAAAGTCCTAAAAAAACATAAGCAAATCTGGTGAAAAGTGTCAACATTAACAATTTGTACTCCAGAAAAGACAGGATTTCAATCACAACATGAAAAACGTGTCATGCAAATAATTGGCAAATAGACAAGAAAGACAGGATCCTAGGCTGCAGTATATCCAAATGAACAAAAAGATGGTGTAACTGAGACTTTTGCTTAAATGCCATTATAAATGACAAAAGACCTAGAATATTATCATAGTTTACAAAGATAAAACACTTGCTCCAAACTTGCTAGGCTTGACTATAACTGTAGCTTTTACAGCCTTACATACAAGAAGTATATAGCTGTAGTGTCAATGTGCCTTTTGATTGGCATTAGATGGGTGGTCTAGACTCTAAATGCATATCTGACAACTAATCAAAAGTTTAAGGTGAAGGTTAATATCAAAAAGATGCCTCAAAGCAAACGAGGTACTGGCTAACTGGTGAGGTTGATGGACAGCTAAGCCATCCACCAAGGTTCAATTCTCATGGTGGTCTGCCCCACCTGTACGGCATGAGTTTCAATGGGATGAGGCCAGCTGCAAGTCCTGGGTGATTTGGGCAAAATAGCCACCCCTCAGAAAAAACACCTAAGCCAAAGGAAGACCACTATTTGCAGTGCAACCCCTCAGGGAATATTTCTTGAATCCCTTCCAAACAAAACATGCCTATATTCCATAAGCTAATTTACAGTGAATGTAACTCAATGAACTCTGTTGCTATATTAGAAGCAGACACATAATAATTACTTCATGACTAAGATAGCAATACTTTAAAGTTCAGACCTGATTATCATTGTGAAAGTCAGCAAAGATTGATTTATATGATTCCAAAATAAGACAAAAGAAGAAATAAAACACAGTTTAAAATTATCATTCATTTAGTTGTCTTAGGTCAGTCAAAGAGCTGGGGAAAAAATTTAACGCACTTACTCGTCTAGGCTCCTTGTGTATGACTTTGATTTGCTTATAACCAATAAAAGGGCGGAAAATGTCTGTAACTGGTTAAGGATAGTCACTGCTTGAACTCAGCCATATGAACCCAAGAAGTACACTTTTAATTCCCTATTCAAGCTATCTAACAATCACCAGAAATTTAAACAACTTTGGAAGGATACGCGCAACTTCTCTGCGAGAACAGTCAGCAGGAAGCCCCTCAATAAATATTGTATTGGAGGATTCATCAGGCTTAAGATGGTCAGGTAGCCTGAAAGTTGAACCAGATATTGCACTGTCAGGTAGCCTGGCAAGAGCAGGATCTATGCCAACCCCTCCTTGCCTCTGACCCATCAAAACTGGATCATTCAAAGGTGCCGGTCCTAACAAACCTGCACCTGCACCTGCAGCTACCCCACCCAAACCAATTCTAGAACCACCTCCTGGACCTACTCCACCAGATAATCCACCCACCCCAATTCCAGAACCACCACCCAAACTGCTAATCTCACTTGCAGTTAAACCACCCGCACCATATGGAGATATCTGCATAAAATTACATTTGTGTTAACTTTACACAATCCATTCTACTCACAAATGAGAAGTTAGAAACTTAAAACAACAGTCAAGATTAGGTAAATTACCCCATTTCGTAGAGTTTCAGAAGGAGCCCCAAGCGGGTCATGTGTCCTCAACATTGAATGAGCAATTCTGTCATTGAGCTGAGGGTTTTCACGAGGCAGATAACCAGGAATATCACGACCAACTGGCTGAGAGATCTCACGAGGTAGAAAGCCTGGAAAGTCACGACCAGTTGGTTGAGAGCTTTCACGAGGCAAATAACCAGGATAATCACGACTAGTCTGAATGCCAGCTAAGTCAAGACCACCAGCTGGTGGAAGACCACCTGTTAAATCCACAAAATGGTAAAAGATTTTTATGAATTAAAAACACTTTCAAGAAGAAATTGAGGTACATTTCTGGATAGTAATATCCAAATTTCAAATGCTCAGTCTAAGCATGACAATATGCCCATGTATAAAAATAATAATAAGAATAAGCAATAAGAAGGCATATATTACCAGCAGAATAGAAGAAATATATTAATGCTCGGAGGTAACCAAAAAGCACTTAATACAAGAGGAACATACATTATAGCAAGGTTGAAGGGAGTGGCTTAAAAGCTAAAACGTCTCTAAATTAGATTGCAAGTAATCATTAGAAAAGATATCTGACAAGAAATGTACCAATGGTATAGCCATGTATGAAAACATCTGATAAAGCACAAGGCTTATCAACTAGTTACTATCAGAAGTAAAGAGCCTTGTCAATCCTTGGTCCTCCAGAACCCAAACAGTCTGCAACCATGTGATCCCATTATACAAACCTGGCAAGTTTTGTAGTTTACACCATAGATGCAACGGATGAGGCACCTGAAACCTTTCATACCATACAAGTCTGATAAACCTCCTATAAAAAGGAGAGTGATGCAGACACAGCTGGGGATGCTCTGGTGTGTCCCAATGAACCTCCAGGCTCCATTACATTCCCTATAAAATGAGGTCATAAAACCTTCTTGTTTGGAAGGCTATATCTCATTTCATGCTTTCAAAAGCATCATTAGGGTCTAACAATCACACAAAACCACTGATAGATCTAGTCATTTCAATCTACCAGAAAGGCATGCTGAAGCTCTATTTTCACATTTGGAAATGTATGAATGATGTGATGTTTTCAAAGATTGATTGTTCTCCTACTTCACTAACCAAATGAAATGCACCGTATAGCATGATTACAACATGTATACAAGAGCACACAATAAATATAGCTTCGAACAGACTCCTTGCAGCAACTGGTGGGCAATGCGAGATCAAGCCCCTATAATTGAGAGAGTTCCTCCATGCAGTGAAGAAGAGTTTCCAAAACAAGAAGTGGTGAAAGAGAGTAGCGAGTAACATTCATAGCAGTGACCGTGCCTATCCTCAGTCTCATGCCAAGTTTGATAATTATCATTATCCCAAGGCCCTTGTAAGTACAGAAAATACATCCAGTTGGACTGATGCTGGTGACAGTATCCCTGATAAGAAGAAAATAAAGAAGGACCAAATAAAAGTGCAGGTATAATAGCATTTGTTTAGACTTTGATTTTGAGAAGTGACCACCAACTTCTCTTGCCTAGATTACTAAAACATGCCATGCAATTGTAGGTCATGTCTAGAATCCTACAGAGGGAAGAAGAATTCACTGTTGGAGCTCCAATGACAGATTTCAAACAATTCTCCCATTCATACATGTGTAAATTTTGAAAAGCAGCAAATGACAACTTTGACCACTATCAACATTTTTGGATCTTAAACCTTTTGGAGCTTCAATTAGGAAAGTTAAAGCTTGGAAAAAATAGGGGACAAGTCTAGTTTCACAATTTGAAGTTCTCCACAAGCTCCAAATTTTCATATTTGATATTTATGATTGGTTGTTTCCTCTCCTAAAACCCTTTATCCAACCACACCTTAAAATCTCAAAACTTCTAGCAAAAACTCAATGTTTAAAGATGAAATGAGTAACTATTCTCTTGGAAGTGAAAGGAAAAAACAAATTAGAGAAACATTAAGTGGAAAAGGAGTTGGAACTGGTATCTCATACCCATCCTCAAATCCTATAAACCAAGGCAAAGGAGGAAAACAATTTTCTACAATATGCATGTTGTAATTAAATATAGAGCAAAGCCAAAAACAATAATGGGTCAATAAATGGTTGTGCCAGTTTTGCAATACTAATATTTTTTAGTTATTGTAAGGTGAAGAATCACATTTTGGGCATCTTCAAAACACTATGAGATTAATTTTTAAGGCATCTTCAAAACTGCACCTGCAAGAGGTTGAGAAATAGTTAGATTTCAAATCGTAGTAGCATGCTATAGGCACTGAAAACACTTTTTCAGGAAAAAATACCTCTAACTCCTCAATCCAATGTAGCATCGAGGAGTACGTAGGGAGTCACATAGGGATTGGCCGGTCTAGTGGAGTTGGGCAACTAATGGAAGCTTCATGGATTGGAGACAATGAAAACAAATCTGCTATAGGGATCATAATAAAAGAATTAGAATGCATTACATTCAGCTACATAAAGATGTAAATGATGGAGATGCAAGATTTTTGCATGCCAATGGAATTTCCTTCAGTTTTTCCACTCTCCCTTCTATAAGAAGTTAATAAAGACTTTAGTTGTAGGGCCTGCTTATAACTTATTAGTTATAACTTACGAATCAAACTTATAGCACTATTGTTGGACATAAAGACTTTAGTTGTAGGGCCTGCTTATAACTTATTAGTTATAACTTACGAATCAAACTTATAGCACTATTGTTGGACAAACAGATGTCCAGTATTAGTAAGCAGAAGTAGGAGATGAGACAAACCTGGGTCAATACAGGGTATCCTGTTGTTATAGATAAATGAACAGATATCTGTTGCTTGCAACTTATATTATCATCATCACACATTTACCATTTAATAGGTCCCTTCTTTCTCTAGGTAGCTTATTCTAAAAATTTAAAGGATTCAATTTGAGCTACTTCAAAGAAGTGATTGGACCTCTAAAGTGGTGTGGGCAGGAACAAATGCAATATGTTTGTCATCCGAATAGGATATTGGTGCAAAGCAAGTACAGGCAAATATTGGAATTTGGACACCATGTTTTATGCACGCATTGAATAACGCACTTAAAGGCATCAATTGCTAGAATGCTACAATGCTAGCTACTTTAAATTGTTGAGGAGGATGATTAAAGTGCAAGACACCCTCTAGTCTATGCTGGCAGATAGTGATTAGCAGGAATATTGCAGATGTCACTATGTAGCATCGCCCTAATAATAGAGGTCATCCGCTAGGCAACAGGGCTTCCCCTGATCTTGGAAAGATAAGAGGCTTGTTTGATAGAAGTGTTGTGTCAAAAGATCCAACATTTGCAAGGGGAACCCACATCAAAGTCCTATACAAGATAAGAGAAATGCATCATCCATTGCAAGTAGAACAGGTCAACAGGATTGGATACAGAGGAGACTGATCGATGATGAAAAGGGTGCAAGGCTGCAACAGGGCTTGCTTTGGTTGCTACTGAGAATTTTGAAGGGCCGGATGAATCTGTAGTGATAATTAGGGTTGCATGGTCACCGAAGATACTGAAGAATTGTTACAACACTCAGAAGTAGAAGACCGAGCACAGGCTATCTAATCCTAGCCAGTGATTGATGATATCATCATTCCTTTTATCTTAAGGTGGGATGTATAGCAAATATTGTAGGTTATAACTGTCATCTATACCATGACGTATGGAACATTGGATGTTCACTTTGCTTACTACTCAGGAAATGATTCCCCCATATTTCAACTTTACTGTGTCACTATTCCAAAGTTTCTTTGCTTCATGGCTTTTCAATTTAATTGAGGGGCAAAAGGGCTTAAACAGAATTAAAAATCAAACCGCGTGTGAAAGATTTTTAGAGAAACATTCAAATAGTAGATGTAATAGTTCGCACGGATAGTAGATTTAACACTGTAATGATCTAGCCTGAGGTGTGTACCTCCTATATTTAATATTAAGAAACTTTTCCTATGGAAAACAAACAAACAAAAACCTAGAGAATCTTACTCTGATAACAATGACCCACTGAAAATTTTGAACCCGTAACCGGTGGATTAAAAGTGCTACACACTACGAGTTGCTCAAACCCAGTTCCCGCGTGGTTAGAAATAGACGCATACGGATATATCGGCAAGCATGTAAAAAAATGACTGGGAAATTACATTTTTAGCAGAAGAATGGTAAAAGTGGTCTGCACTTCTGAAGGGTGTTGTGCAAATAAATTAAACATACAATGGCACAGAACATAAATGCATATAGTTCAGTAAAACGAACCTCTTTCGGCTGCGTATCTCCAGTACGCGTCTCCCATTGTTTACAGATATGGTTACGCAAAAACCTGAACTTCAAACAAGCGGACTTCAAACAAGCGGGCCTCCAATATGAAACGGAAATTATAACCTAACAAAAATGGTGCATATATGCATATATATATATATCTCTTTAATGCCCCTGCCCTGCTGAGGTTTAGCGTAACTTCACCGCAATATGTGGTCTAACCGCACTTGACCTTGCCTTGTGAGAATGTGGAGTGGAGAGGGGGCAAAAGGCAGTCTTCGCACCAATCTCATGTATTAAATAATAAAAATAGCATATTATTATTTAATAATAATAAATAAAAATAGCATATTTCTTTGATAGGTGAAAGAGAACTTCAAACGAAATATATAATGGATATCTTCCATGAAGGTAGGAGGTTGTATTTTTTTTTGGGCTCCAAATGTTAATATGACATGGTAATATGGTAATATTAGATAATGGACAAGATTTAAGTATATTAATATTTTTGGGTTCGAATAACCTCGCCCCTTGTGATTTATCAAATGTATAAAGTGTTTCACATACTCAATTCCTTATTACATTATGTTGCATAATAATCTAGTTTCATATAAAGTTGAATTATTATATTTTATGTAAGAGTTTATTGTGAAATTATTGATCTCGTCCTCAATCATTTATGGCACTTTTGTATTTAAATTTAACAGAGGCATGAAGTTTGAAGCGATGTTCATGCTTATTTGGGGCATCCATGTTAGTGCACTCATCATAGAAAACATAATGGGCTTAGCCCGTGTGGCTTTCCCCCTCTTACCATTCACCATAAGGTCTACTCCACACCAATATTTTGAAGTTCACCCTATGATTCTATTTTGCATTGACTCCCTTTTAAATCCCATTGGACCCACTTTTGCATAACCATTGAAACCCTGCCACATGGTGCCCCCACATGAGTATTGAGATTTTTGGTCCCCCTTTCCTTCCACCCTCAACCATTTTCCCACTAGACAATGGATTTTAGCAAGATCTTATGGTCCAAAACCTAATGGCATTCTAGGCATCCTCTACCCAAAGTCCTCCAAGTTCTAATGGATCGACCACCGATAATCAACCATTTATGCCCTTCCTGCTTCCTCCACCATCCAAAAATAATACTCCAACCATTGATTGGCATGTTCCACATGGATTGATATCTATGGTTATTCGTATGTACTTCAAATGCAAAGACAAGATCGATCAAACAACCCATGATTGGTACACGAACACAATCCATAATTAATATATGAACGTTGAAAGAGGCAACAATAGCTTGAGAAGAAATAGTCACAACAAGAACAAGAACAAGAAGAGTCATGTTGGTCTTGGTCCCCATTTTCACATTGCCCAATACATACAATGCAACACATTGGGGTAGAGCTCAAATGATGGACAAAATCTCAATTCTCAACCATGTTACATATCACCTCTTCGTATTTCATTTCACGATGTAGAGATTGTCAAAAGGTTGCATAGCGGACTATGAACAATTGTTTTGGACATTCCTCAATGAGTGACACGGTAACACTAGTGGCGCAACTACAATTGGGTTGTGTTACATCCCAAGATTAGGGGAGCCATATAATGTTAATCTCCCATTAAAAAAATTAATTAAGCATTAACATTGTGCACTCATGCTATCCTAGTAAGAAACTACTTAAGTAGGTTGCTACTTTCAGGGGTCATTTATTGGTTTCTTGCAATAAGCAATAAATGAAAATAAATAACTAAACTTGACACTATTTTATTGTAGGTTCAAAGGCTTTAGGCTTGACAATAGGGATGAAAATAAGAGAATAAGACCTAGATGAAATCAAAGATGTTGCATAGTTAATGAAGGGAAAGTTGGAAAACAAAGTATATAACCCACAAACATCTTAACACAATAGCCTCGTTAACCCTTTAACCCTCTCCTCGCATTAACCATATTGACAATAGTTTCCCACTATTAGCCATGGTTGACCATTATTGAGTTGTCATGACCTTGTTGACCACGGTGGACTGCAGTCTTTCATGGTTGACCATTGTTCACCATCGTTAATCCAGTGACCCACTCAACCATAACCCCCTGACCCATATTGGCTTATGTTGCCTAGTGTGGACTATTAGTTAACATTAGTGCCCTGTCATAACAAGCCACCTACCTCCGACCCACCAACTAGCCCACTAACCACCTAATCCACTATAACCCCCCAACCCATTGACCTTGGTAACTCACTTACCCTTGACCATCATTAACAATATCAATTGTCATTGACAATTGTTGAATGGATTTTACCATAGTGGTTATATAGACTATATTCACTATTCTTCACCATATTAACTGCATTGACACACCAACCCTTGAGCCATAGTAACTATATTAACACACTAACCCCATTAACTGTGCAACCTAGTAACATTGTAACACCTCCTAACCTAGTAACCCCAATAACCCATCTACCCTCAACCCTTATTGATCATATCGACCAACATTTCCCAACATTGGGCATTGGCTAGTGTCAATCTTGTTGATCAAGGTGGACTATAGTTGTTCGTGGTTAACCATTTATCACCATGGTTAATATAGTAATCCACTCGTCGATAACCTCCTAACCCATATTCACCTATGTTCAGGATTGCCAACTATTAGTCAACATCGCCCCCCTATCACAACTAGTCACTTATCCTTGACCCACCAACTAGCTCACTAACCACCTAATCCATTATAAACCCCCAACCCATTAATTCCAGCAACTCACTAACCCTTGTCTATCATTAACCATATCAAACATTTTCTACCATGGTCGACCATATTTACTATATAGACCATATTCACCATGCTTCATTGTATTAACCCCATTGACCTACTAACCCCTAACTTGCCAACTAACAATGTGCCCTCTTATCCATTGATCCATTAAACATGCAGCGTGATAACCCTATAACCCACAAATCTTCTAACCCAACAACCCCAATCACTCATCAACCCTCCATCGTCATTAACTATATTGACCATTGTTGCCCATTATTGACCACTATTGCCCATGGTGAACTAGTGTTGATTGTGGTGGACCATAGTTCATCGTGGTTAATATACTTGTCCACCCATGCACACCCCACTAACCCATATTGACCAATGTTGGCTAATGTCAATGTTGGCCCCATGTCACAACTAACCACCTACCCTTAGCCCATTAATCACCTAATTGTAACCCCTTAACCCACCAATCACCATAACTCACTAAGCCTTGACCATCATTAACCATATCAACCATTATCATGGTTGACCCGTATTTACCATATCTACTATAAAGATCATATTCACCATGCTTCACTGTATTATCCATATTGACCAATTAACGTTGTGACCAGTTATCCACTAATCCATTAACAACATAGTTGATAATCCCATAACCCACAAACCATAGTTGATATAACAACCCATTGTTATAGCCCCACCTAGCAAAACAACTAAGCATTGATACGATTCCAAACAAACCTTTAAATCCATCACTGAACTATGGGAGCCAAATAACAACATTATTGGGAGTTGTACCTATTCAAATATATTTCATGTATTTACAATTTAAATTACAATAAGAAGGCAACATCTAAGATTTATTTTAGAAAAAAGGATGTGTGCGCGAGAGAGAGAGAGAGAGGGGAGGGACAAGAGACTTAGTAGTGAAAATGCTCTCGACAATATTCACATTGCTTTCGCTCCCTCCAAATTGGTCACGTGTTGGTCCTAGGAAAACTATGCCCTCGGTTACACATTTCCACCTTACCAATGTATCCTCGAGATTGAGGATGCACATTATACAAACTCTCAAGCAAGCATCCAAGGCAACAAGGATGCAGATCTCATCAACTAGAATCCAATACCCTCAGTAGCAGGTCGTCTCTCACCAACCATCTACCTCCAATCAAAGTCAAAGGATCTAAGGTTTTCACCTCCTGCAATATCTAGTACCCTTCCTTCTCAACCAACTAAAAACAAAACAACAATGACCAATCACAAAAAACTGAGAACAAAACTACAACTCTCAACTCACTATAAGCAGTAAGTAACTCGAAATCCTCACCAAATGTAGTGCCCTATTTTTCCTTGACTTTATTTGACTAATATATGTTATTATTTGAGGGCATTCTGGTTATAGGAATACCCGGGTTAGTTGGAGGATACACTTATGGATAATGTGATCTAGACTTTTGACTCAATTTGATTATTGCTCGATGTGTACATATATCTTTTATGGTTTATGTTTTGATATCCTTATGATGCTACAAAATATTGAAAATAGATATACAAGTATACGATGAAATCTATTATGTTATATGATGCTACTAATATCCTTACGATGTTCCCCAAATCCAAGCGAGGAAAAAACTCCTCTCGTGGGGTCTATTCTAGGCGTCATAACCCGCCCTCCTCCTCGAGTAGCATGGACTCAGAGCAACACTCAGTGGCAATTCAGGAAGACGAAAGCAATTCACCTGTTGTGCATCAGAAGGAGGAAGAATCGAGCAAAGTAGATGTTGAGTAAGATTGGGGCCATGCCATAATTGAAGAAGAGAGTCCTTCACTCCACAAAGAGGCACCCAACAAACCCATAATGGAAGGTGGTGAACAGGGGTCCCAATGCCGAGGAGACGGGGCAAAGGCGATGGGGCACGAAGAATCAATGAGATGAGACACATCCTATGCAACACACGGAAGAGCATCCCACTCAATTATCTGTAGACCAGTTGCAACTCCTCTTCAAAATCCATTAGGATATGGCAGAGATGAGATTTCGTCGAGAACAAATGGAGGCTCGAAACAAAGAATTTAACAACCAGCTCCTAGGCCCACAACATAATGTCATTGTTTCGGTTTGGCCAGCTCCACCTCCAAACTATGGCACATACAATACACTTGGAGAATGACAACCTCTTGGCTATGTTTTATGAATCTTCTCTGTATATTAGAATCCAGTTTCTTTTGTCTTAGCTTGCTTAAGTTTATAGGCAATATTCAATACAGATACATTTTCAATTTTGACAAAGAAGGCAATATTTCTACAAATCAAACTCATATGCCAGAGTTGGTTTCCTTTGTTGGAAACTCTCACATTATGACAAATACTCTGTACTTGTTGTTTTCAATTAATAGAAGGTAACACTATTTCTATCTTTAAAAAAAAATAAAAAAAATCCTTATGATGTTATGAAATATTGAAAATGAATACAGGGTTATATGATGAAATATGTCATGTTATATGATGCTACTAATGGTTTGTCAAGTGTGACAACAAGAACCACACGTGTATATGGACTTCAGATTGAGTCAAAATATGTGGACATAGGATGGGGTCAGGGTATGTATGATTGACATGTATATGACATTTCTCGTTATTTATTCATGATTATTAAACAATGTTATTTCATATCTTTGTCTCTAGACGTGTGCAAAGACAGAGAAACATTTGTCAAATAATCTTACACGAGGGCAAAGGGCAGTATAATGAGATGTGACATGAGTACCATCAGGTAGAGGAGGTCTAGGTAGCCTATTCCTGTCTACTAACCTCCATGTTGTGTAATAGGTCGAAGAACATATGTTTTATATTTTTACCTGGAGGTTACACGTTGTTGTAAGGGTAGATCATAGAGTTGGTTACTTATAAGGTCCTACTAAGGGCCACACAATAAGATCTCAATCTGTATTCCTCATTGACCATTAGTCTCTCACTGGTGGTGAATGAGTTGGGTTAGTTAAGTCTCAACCATGACACTATCTCCCATCATTGAAAATGATACTTGAAGGGGATGCATGAACATGGCACCCTTGGTACATACCGACAGGGAATACTTGAACGGTATGTAGGGGCATGGTACCCTTGGTATCATGCACTTGAAGAGTTGTAGAGGTTATATCTAGCTCTTGGTGCAGGGTACTTGAATAATTGTTGTGATCGTGTCTAGCCCTTGGTACCAAATACTCAAAGGCTCTGAGTTCACTGGGTCTCACCCTTTGTATTGACTTTGATTTGGTTTATGTATACTTTGGAGAAAAGCATCCCTTGGGGTGTGCATTTTATTTTAGCATGGGAAATTGAAAGAATTGTATGAATGGTTTGCTTGATCATATAGACTTATGCACATTTTTGTAAAAAAAGGGAAATGCAATTTACTTTATAATTGGAAATGGAAATGCATATAGAAAGGGGTGAATTAAATAGAAAGAAATCCATTTGAATATAAAATAATAACAATTTCAAGTGCACCCACTCTATGAGGAAAAGGAAAGGGAATCTAGGGAACATCTAAGAGTAAATATAGTAGAAGAGGTTGGGATGTGATGAATAATCTATATTTTGCATTTTAAATAAAAGAATTAACTTGTGCATGAAGTGACACATGGGTGGGTGAATAATATGAGATTAGTAACTAAAATAATTAGTATTTTGCATGAGATGGACAAATGGCATGAGCCTCAAAGGCTATATAAGAAAGGAGGATTGGGCTTGAGAGCTCACCTTTTTGCACCCTAATACTATATGGATGTCGTAATGCTCATTTTTTTCTTGGTGAACTGGTGTTGAGTTTGGTCTCAAGAATGTGCTAGTACCACAAAGGTGGGGACCACAAAGGCTTCGGAGGAGCCACCCATTTTACATGCTAGTTTTTGTACTATTCTCATACAACCCGTTGCAACTCTGAGGTCCCTCGAGAAGAAGAGTACCCATTTGGAGTTGTCAAGGTGGTCAATCAGTAAGCTAATTTTATATTTTCCAAAGGAGAATTGGAGCTAATATTTAAAGCAAGCTTGGAATCAAAGAATAATTAAGGGAGGATGTTCTACAACCATCAGAAACAAGGATGTAATTTTGAAAAGTTCAATTTATAGACAGACAACTTGTAACTTGAAATTCTCTTTGGTGTTTTATCTTTTCTTTTTAGAAATTGTGAATTGAAT
>SNQJ01S0232153.1:8761-22902 GCA_010110895.2 Picea sitchensis
TGGTTGATGCTCGAATGATTAATCATTGATGTACTACTACTTACTACTATGGATGCCATTTTATTGTTACAATGTACAAATATGCATGTTTTCATACATTCTGCAGCTAATTTGTCTTTCTGCATGTTTTTTTAATATAAACGCAATATCTATATATATAGATATAATAGACCCTTTCGGGACGCTTCGCTCTCGAGGATTTTTTGAAAATGACACTCTCGACGCTCCGCTTCCTAAAAACGCTCCTGCTTCGCTCTGCGCTCTGGAAACATTGTATGGTACATCAACAATCTATTGAACCATTTTCATTACGAAAATGACCGTCCGATCTGGACCATTTTCCGAATTGGAAAGTGCCTGTCCGTCAGAAATCTCAAACCACTTTTCGAATTGGAAAGGAACTGCTCATCCTGGACCATTTTTCGAACTGAAAAATGAATGTCCATAAATCAATAACACATCAGTGCTCCCTCCCAACTTGGGAGTAATCTCTTCCTTTTTCAATAAGGAAGTCGTCTCCACGAGCTCCAACTTGTTTCCTTGAGTACGCAAGCTTTTTCATCTTGGACAGAGGCTTTACCAAAATATCTTCTATCTACTTATCTGTGGAGATATATTGGAGAACCACTTCTCTTTTCTGGACTTCATCACAGAGAATGTAATGCTCTATCTCAATGTGCTTCGGTCTGTCTGGAATATTGGTTTTCTCTGAAGGCTTCATAAAGCTCTGATCATTACAGTATATCATGGTTGGATTCAACACTTTTGTTTCCTGCTAGCTCATGACATTGTGGCAAGGCTCAAACTGGAACATATCCAAGTGGCACTTCTTCTGTCATCATGAGAGTTTGTCATGGATTAGCAATCCATCATCTTGGACTTCTGAGTAACCATTCTGATACAATATCTCTGTTATAGAAAGTTTTCACCATGCTTCTGCTATGCATGAGAGGCTCTGCACCAAGTTGTTTGAATCCATACAAGATCTTCTTCCATTTGCATACAAGGGTCTCTTTCTGATATACCTCAAAGCCTTGAGGTTGCTCTACATACGCTTCTTTGTTCAATTACTCTATTGAGGAGAACAGTCCTTACATTCATCTGATGTAAACTCCAGCCCATGGATATTGCAGACGATATAATGGCTTAGGTAGAGGTATGTCTGGTTTACTGAAACAAGCTATCATCATAGTCTTCTCCCTCCATCTGTGAGAACCTCTAGTTCTGAATCTCACAATGCTTCCATTCATAAGTCTTTCATACATTGTTCTTCATCACAACTTCTATTTCTTCTGCTTGATTGCTTCTAGTGGGTTCAAACCAAGCTGGTAGTCTTGTGATTCTTGATATAATGACTGGTCATTCTGGCTTTTCTTTCTCTCTTGGAATCTTCATGTTCTTCCTCGTGTTTCTCTTTAGCTCTTTGGTCCATGGAGTTTTCTATAGATTCCATGCCCTGAAGATTCCAACTTCTTCCTTTCATCATAGGATCATGGATGTGGATGGACAACTGGGGATGCTTTAAGGATTCTTTTCGAAGAAGACTTCTTCTAAAGTCAAACTGAACACGTGCTTCTTTTCATGGCTGCTACCATCAATGGGAACATGGATAGATACTTCCTAATCCTCAATGGATCATATTATTTAGGATTAGCTCCCTCCTAATCCTTGCTTCATGTATGAATGCATACTCTTCTCTTGGAATTATATAATCGTTTCCCTCCATCTAAGAGAGTCCACGCTTCCGTCTGCATCCTTATTGCCTTCTACAAACTGTCACAAGTCTTTTTCTAATTTCCTTTTGATTGCTGACTTCTTTCCGTTTATTTTTATTTTTATTTCTTCCAGGTTTCTTCAAGTTTGATTCTGATTTCGGCTTATCTTGCAGCTGTTACTTATGTTAATAGCTTCCACAGGAATTGTTATTGTTATCCCCTAACCAAGGGATAACTAAGGAGATCATGTCTCGAGGCCCACAGGTCCTAGACATGGAGTACCGAGAGCCAGATCGACTTGAGCATGGCACTGGAGGGCCCATCCTTTCATTCTTCAGCGCCTCCACTTTGTCAGCAACAACAACATCCATCACCTCAGCCTGGTCCTGCAACAAAAATGGATCTTGCTCCATGAGGTAATGAGTTCGGGTATCATGGTATGTGTCACTCTGATCCTCAAAACCTTTGAATATGTGGATTTAATTCTTTTGTTTCTAACGAGTGCTTGGATCTTATGCTTTTCCACTTGACCACACCTGGGGGGAATGATAGGATGCCCTAGTAAGATGGTACCCATAGGGTTTGAGTTGCCATTGGGGGGATTCATGAAAGGCCATCGTCTGCTCCCACCATACTTACCACTTTTCATCTTTTTCTCGCTCATCCATCCCATTACACTGGTCCGGGCATTGGGTTGGTCAAATATCTAAGGGTTGTACCTTACCTTGTGGGAAGAAGGGGCTAAAGGCCCAGAGGGTAAAAGTAGTTGGCAAAAGATAAAAGCCAAGATAATGAAACCTTGAGATGCTTCGCCTAGGGATCCTCGAGAAAGCAATAAAAAGCTTCTCAACAAGAAATAGAGGGACCCATAAAAAATAATAAAACAAGACCTAGCTAGAGGATAGGGGGTCTCATCACGAGACAACCTATTAGGTCCATGGGCATGTAGCGGTATGACACTACCAACAACTGGTCACCACGCCAGGGTAGCAACTCTTGGTGGCATAGCCAAGAGAAATGGGGTCTCATCACGAGTTGACCTTCTCATCTCCGTGAAATGCTTGTGGGTAACATTGCCACCATTGGTCACCACGCCAGGGCAATGTCCCCTAACTAGCCTCTTGAAAGAAAAAGCAATAAGAATAAAAGATAAAAGGCATGAATGGGCTTGGAAACATTTGCATCCATGACAGGTGCAGCTCACCCTCTTCAGAGGCACCCACATGTAAGCCATACATTTCCCTGCTTTCACTGCACCCCTTGCCCAGACATCCCTTACCACCTCATCCACTCACATGGCCTAGATTGACTTCCCTTGGAAACATCCCACATTGAATGAGCATTAGCCCAATAGGACGTCCTAGCGTTCCCTCCAAACTTGGCCTGTAGATTAGTATAATGTCTTTGAGCACTTGTTCGGGTAAAAGGGGTTTTATGCACATGTTTAATAACTTGATGATTAGATATGATTGACATTGCTGCGATCCCTGTGACTTATGAGCCCATGGAGGGTGTATGTGTTGATGTTGCAGGGTCACACCCGATGGAAAGGTACCCCGATGGACAGGTACACATGGGGAGATGATTAGTTCGGACCTCCATGGGGCTAAAAGCCCACCAGATGGATGCTGAGACCCTAGCAGGGGTCCGAGACAGATCAGAGGATTGCACCAGAGAGAGGAGGATGTTTCACTAGGGGCAGCCTGGCAGGCCTAGACCCAGGGGGGTTGTGCCCTCTCCACCATGATGTAGGCCTTGGAAGGCCCATGACATCACCCAGGTCACCCATGATGTCATCCAACGCTTTGGGAGGTTTTGGAGGCAATTGTGTGCCAAGTGGCACCTGCGATAGGCTCCTGAGGCCCATGAAGGCCTAACGTTTTGCTCCAGGAGGCCAACGTTGCCCAAAAAGGGCCTAACGTCACCCTAAAAGGGAATGGCGTCACTTTAGCAATTTGATTTAGGTTTTATTTGTGACGTTTAATGTAAAAACTGGATATTATTTGTAACTGGCCATGTCGACCTTTTTGACCTAATTTTGGTCTTTGGTATTGTATAAATAAGGGAAAATTGCCTTTTATTTTGGATCATCTTTCACTCACACTGGTGAGGTCGGAAATTTGTGCCCTAATTAGGGTTTTATGACTTAAATTTAGTGTGCACTGGTTGAAGGAAGTTTATTTTTGGTGTTTTTGGGCATTTTCTTGGTGGAAAGTCTACAACTAGGTTATGTGCTAAATTATTCTTGGTGAATGTAAGTAAACTTCTGCAATTCTTCTTTCTTTTGAATGGTTATAGTATCTTTACTTTGCATTTTGCTAAAGATTATGAAATTGCTAGCCTAAACCCTAGGAGATCAAGCACATGTTATTGTCCTTGTCTCAATTTGCTGTCCACCTACTAGATTGTGCCAAGGAGCCGTTTTTCTTGAAGCCATTGCTAGTGCCTTGCCATTGCAACACCCTAGCACTTGTTGCTTCATCTTAGCCGTCACTTGCTTCATTCTTTGACTTAAGAGGGAGGAAAATCTACTAAGGCCTAGGGTCACCTACACCTTAGTAGTCATTTTACCCTAGGGTTACCTACACCTTAGTAGTCATTTTACCCTAGGGTTTGGTGGTTGAAGCCTTGGCTTACCAACACTTCATCCATCAACTCCTCTTGTCTTTGGCTCTCCCATTATCATTCTGCTCCTTCAACATTTGCAGCCACTTTATTGACTCCATTTGCCCTAAGAAAGCACCAGTCTAAGACCTCCTTTGAGTATTTTGATCAAACAACCTTCAAAACCTATTCTTCAAACAACCTACTAACACTTTCTTACCCTAGAATAGCCTGATCTACTAACCTACTTACTGCTGTTATTAAAGTAAGTTACAGCCATTTAATGCAGCATTAAAAGCTCATAAAGCAATTGTAAAGGCTGAATTATAGTTTGTCTTATGTGCTTCTATCAAATGCTAATGATATGACTTCAATGGTTAATGGTTTTTAGTCATTTTGAAGCTAGTCTTAAGACATTTTATGTGAAGAATTGTTCTATAAACATTGCTGTTACAAGATTTCTGTTTACTTCATTATATTCAACAAATTGCTTTGTTTAAGAAAGTGAATGGTTTTATGAAGTGCTAACCAGCAAGTGCTCTTGAAAATATATAGTTTTCCTATTGCTTTGTTTCGGGCAGGTACACTTCTGGCATGTTATATCTTAATTGGTTATTTAATCAGACTTTCTGATTGGTGGTGACTTGTGAGAGGGGACCTCTTACCTAGCTACTTTCCCTTTACCTTCTCAAAACCCCAGGTCATCGGGGACGTCTCCCTTGGGCCTACCACCCTAAATAGAAAGAGACTTCCTATTGAGATGACAGTGATAGGATTAGTCTCCAGTTACGCCAATTTGCTTCCTTTTACCATCTCTTATATCAAAGTACAAATTGTGCGATAACAATTACCAAGGATTGTTAATGTACTTCATCCTTTTCATGTGTATTGCTTGACTTGTAGTCATCGTGATAGCAATCCTTATTTTGTTATTCTTCCATAGGTATTGTTTCTCTTTGAACATCTTATCTTCTAAGAAATAGATATGCAAGATATGTACAAAAACTATGTGAACATGGTATATACAAGAATTATGAAGAATATTGTTACCTTGTCTTAGAAGAAGAAGTCTGTTTTATCCTGCTTGGCCTTCTTTGAGGGTTCCTTTTCTTCGACAACTGATGCTTTGTGTGTTTCCTTCCTTTTCTTTAACTCGAGACAATGATTCTTGTAGTGACCATATTTTCGACAGTTGAAGCATTGTATTTTTTTGACATATCTTTCTCTTGATTTGGTTTCTTCCTTGAGCCAAACTTCTTTTTATTCCTGAAATTCTTGAACCTTGCTGTGAAGGCTTGATCATCGTATTTCTTTTGGGGTTTTTCTTTTGCACTAATCCTTGATTCGTTTTGTGCACAACAAGTCCAAAGTTCTTCAAATGTGGGATACTCCTTTCTTGTGTTCATGCTTGCGGCAAATGCATCCCATGTCTTGGGGAGGCCATTGAGTACTATGTTTACTAGTTCCTTCTTTGAAATGATTTCTTCAGTAGTTTGTAGTTGATCTCTTAACTGATAAATTCTCACAAGGTATAATGTTATTCTGTCATCATCATTCATTTTCATGTCACAAAGCTCATTTTTCAGACTCATTACTTGTCCAATGTTTCTGACTGAGAAGAGGTTTGTTAGGGCATCGCACATCTTGTTAGATGAGTCAAGATGGGAGATGTAGGGTATCAAGTGGTCTTTTATAGAGTCCACCCATGATAGTCATGGCATTGATGTCATTGTCTTTGAACTTCTCCATAATTGCAACGTTCTGAGGTTCTTTCTCTTTTCCTTCTTCGAACTCTGGTTCCACGATCTTTCCTTTCACGATATACAACACTTTATTCTTGGCAAGGATGAGGTCAATGCTTGTCTTCCACGCTCTAAAGTTAGAAGCCCCTTCTAACTTGTTTTCTGACTTCATAGAGTAAGTCATAATTGCTTTGGCTTGGTCAACCTTTGACTTTGACCAAAAACTCAAACTTGACGTCTTAGCTTGCTGAGAGTACGAGGAGGTGCGCTAGGCTAGGGTGCACTAGGCTATCCAGAAATTAGGTCAATCTCTTCACTTAAGGTGCCTCAACAAGAGGTTTAGGGTTCCGTTGCTGCAACAAAAAACTGACTGCAACTACAACTGTCACTGAGCAAACCCTCCCAATCTATCTTCCAGCGGTTAAACTGTCCGAAGATAGTGTGGGCCCATAACCTGTTAGAAATAATGGATGTGCTCGTTTAGCCATAGACAATATAGCAATATTGTCACCCAACCATAGGCCGAAGCCACCCTCGAGCACCTTAACCTTAACAAAGGATAATTTCGGAAGCAAACCAATAGCCAACCAGGGCTAATGCACCAAGCAAAGATAACCAAGACTGATCAAAAAGTCCAACCATAACCAATAGAAAGTCCGAGCCTAAACCGAGAATACAGATTGCAGTAGTTGCAGCTGCAGCTACTCCCCAGACTTGCGCACTTGCCCAGTTTCTGCAGTGCGCACTTCTTCACTGCTGTAATTTCGACCTGTGTGTGCCAAAGAGATCTGGCTACTTGTATTTATACTGTTTTTCCTGAGCTGTCTGGGCCGACTTCTCATTTTGGAGGCTAAATACTTAATATTAAATATTTCCTTGAGCCGACTTATCTTCTAGGGTTATGTTCAATGCTTTAGGGTTTCTTCTTGCTTCTCGGAATATTCTATTCTCATCAGGATTACACGTGGAGGTAAATACCTCCCGCAACTACCATAATATCAACACTCGGGCCTTGCCAGGCCCTTTTTTGGAGGACCTTCCAAGTCAAGGCTTTGTTAGCTAAAGCTAACCACATGAAAATTCTAGAATTCATAGGAGCTTTAACTTTTCATAATCGAACAAGATATCAACTCGGAATATCACTATAAGGCTAAATACATCATCACTGGATATCCTGGGTCGACTCTAAACTATGCAAGTCGTTATCCTGTTGACACGTCGGCTCTGACTTGTTCATGTCGATGCACATATCTTGTTGGCCCTAGTCGGCACAAAGTTCCGCATTCTTTTTGGCAGTAGGTGTCTCATCGACCTTACTTGGCCCAAACATTGATTGCCTTCACGTCGGCTTGTGCCCCCTTCGTCTACTTGCTATAGATCTGAATCACAGAGGGAGATCACAAAGCAAGGTTGTGTTCGAGCCTATCATCTACGTGAAGAGAGGGGTTTCTCTCTGGTTTGTGGGAGTCCAAGTAGGGGTTTGCAGGGTCCGAATAGTTATCCACGGGAGTAGTAACCAAAATTTGTGGGGATCGTTGGTATAATAGTTCCTTGTCCTGGGGCCGTGGGTACATAAGTCTCTAGATTGCAACTACATGTTGTGTGTAGATAGCTCTTGCCCCCCTTAACCCAACACCATGTTGAACCCTTCCTCTACCTCGAATTCCCCCCCCTCCTCTACAACCCTGTCGTCCCCATCTTCTTCCACCTCCTCATCCACTTCATCCACATTCTCCTCCTCCCCCCGATCCCCATTTGCCTCCATACCACCATCTCCTTCAATAGATTTATCCCCAATACTAGCCCACCTCCATCTTTGCATTGATGACCAACTTGGAAACACAACCATAGAACTCTGTAACAACAATTAGGAATAGTCTAAAGCCATCAAAAAGTGCAACAACAAATAGGGACCGATTTATAGCCCAACTGATTTTTCCATGGAGTCAGATTTCTTTTAATGGACATCATAGATTAAAATCCTGTTGCGACGGATGGAATTTCTTGAAGCCAAAAACAAGAAGCTCCACTCGGAGGTAACATTGGTTTCTGAAATGAAACATCAAGAAAACATACACTTACAAGCTCTGCTTGCGGATTCCTTGTTTAAACAAGAAACAAAAACACAACAACAAACCCTTAACTCTTGGGTTCAGGTGATCCGAAAAAGGGAACTAGCCCGACTCGCTCGCCGAGGTTGAGGAGGTCATACAAGCCAAGTTAACGAGGAATGCCTCCATCGGTCCCGAGAGCTTAACCTTAGAGTACACGAACTCCCCCCCATCGAACCCCCTACAGATAGGCACTTACTTCCTTTATTATATGTTGGACTTGAAGGATCTCAACATTGAGTGTGTTTGGATGGGTGCCAACTCCACACTCTTCCTTTTTTTTCAGACTCCAGGCTAAGAGATGTTTGACTTCCCTGCCACATAGGATATTCCTTAATGCTTACCTTACTAGAGCACAATTGGTGGAGCTCAAACAATCTAGGGATCTAGTCACATCAATGAGGAAAGAACGGAAGTGGGCCATTATCTAAGATCTTAGAGTTGTCATTCAGGAATCCCCCCTCCCTTGGTCTAAATGATAGGTCTGTCTAGGTGGAGGGCAGGTTAGGGGGGCTTTGTTTTCCATCTCCATCTTAGTTGGTTGCTGGAATTGTAATGGAGCATTTTGGTCATCCTTGTGCACACTTCGAGACACCTTTGGGTGCTGCGATCTCCTTTTTCTTATAGAGATACGCGTGAGCCCCACGAGGACACCACTGTAGATATATGGGTATGACTAGGCTTGGTCTTGCAGGTAGGGGACATAGTTCGACAATGTTAAAGGCTCTTGTGGGGTCACATGTCTCATTCGTGACTCTCTCTAGAGCTAGGTTCCTATGGTTTCCTTAGATGAGCATGTCGGTTTCTTGTGGGTCCAAATTTGTTAGAAATAGGGTAAAATTCAAAACAATAATGCTTAAAACTTTTCTGTCTACTGGATCAGCATAAACTAGAAAACATACAAACAGATCTGAGACTAATCAATATTTCTGAGTATGATAAAATACAAACAGATCTGAAACAAATAAATATTTCTGAGTATGATAACATAGCTTTTAGCTTGCCCGCAGGGGTGTAGACCGATTGGCAAGTGCTGTGTAAATGGGAGGAAATATGTAAAAAATGGTCTCAAGTTCGAATCTCACGCTGATTTATCCGGAGGCGTGCTTGCGGGCGGTGCGATTCTCCCTAGGGGTTATAAGGCAACCGATAGGATTCAACCCCGTGTCATGCGAGTACGATATTGCCGTTGTTACCGATTCCCCTAGTTACAAAAAAAAAAACATATCTTTTATCTTACCTCTTGATTTAATGATAGAAGTACCTGACAGACATGTGAATGTAAGCCTCTGTAAGTATGCTCAGATTTAGTTCAGGTTCATGGATCAAACCCCTTAGGGTTTGATCTCTGTCAAAGAGAACTGTAGGATTCTTTTGCCAATAAATAGGAAGCCCCAAGGAAGACAACAATAACCCAATATCTTGAACAACAAATACCCCATCAAGAAACCCTCCAATAAACAGTGATAGCATAGGAAGGAGATCTGAACAACAAGGAAATCAACTACAAGAAAACTCTCATACAGATCTGGACAGCAAGGAAAACATCCACAAGAAGACCCTCATACAGATCTAGGACAGCAAGTAGATCAACCACAAGAAGATCCTCACACAGATCTAGGACAACAAGTAGATCAACCACAAGAAGAAACTTCTGAACAGTGAGGAGATCAACCACAAGGAAACTTCACACAGACTGGACAGTGAGGAGATCAACCACATGAAAACTTCACACAGATCTGGACAGTGAGAAGATCAACCACATAAAAATCCTTCCACAGATTTGAACAACAATGAGATCATCCATAGGAAAAACCTTCCACAGATCTGGAAAGGAGGATAGGAAAAACCTTCACTTTGCACACATAGCCAAGCCCTCTTTCAAAAACTGGACAACAAAGCAGTTAACCCCCACGGGGTTCTCTGCACTCCACGTGACAATTGATAGGGAGTCCACATAGCAAGGGGGAATGCCTAGAAAGAGGGCCGTGACACTTACTCACAGTCCGTGGCCCTAAGGAGGGAACGACACCCTACAAGAACAGACCTGGCTGCAAGAGGATGAGTCCGACATCAAGGGGACAGGTCTGGCAGTAAGAGAAGCAGGTCCAGTAGCAAGGGAGGCACCTTCCAGGTAGCAGATCAACAATCATACATCAACGGACTCTTAAGGGAGAAGCTTCCAGCCAAAAGAAAAACTTAGAACTGAAACTGAAAAGAGAGGCCGCATCTACAAGAGGAAGCAATCACTGAGGTAGCCGCAACAAGGAGAGTGAGGAGAGAACGAGTAAGTGTAGAATGCTAGGTGGGTAGGGTCTTATCTATAGTTAGGGAGAGGGGTTAGGGCAATTAGGATAATAATTAAATATTGATATTTAATTAATATAAATATTAATTAATATGTCAATTAATATTAATTAAAATCTTAATTACATATAAAACTCCAATCATATAAAATAATCCCCAATTACCCAAAATAAAACCCAATCACATGAACCAAGAGGGTAAGCAAAACAACAAGGGTTTACCTGGTAAGATAAAGTCAAGGGGGGGTTCCATAATGGCAAAACATGTCCACATGAGTTTCATAGTGACCTATAAACTTTATCATCACTACATAAGAGGGATACATCAACAAAGTGGTCATGTCCATCTTCATAGGCACTCCTAGGTCTCATGGACCATCCCGGGAGAGAGGAAGATGATCACACATCAACACATCTTGGTAATACACCAAGATCTACCTGGTCAAAGACCAAGTTGCCCCATAACACATTTGGGGGCCCTAGAGCACATCTAGGGTCTTATCCACCAAGGTACAAGACCAAGGACAACCCATGCATTAAGCAAGGGTTCCCTGGAACACATCTAGGGGCCCTAGACACATCTAGGGACTTATACCAACCACCAAGGAACACATCCAAGGATCAATCTAGGCACTGAGCAAGGATTCCCTAGAACATAGCCAAGGGCCCTAAACACATCTAGGGACTTATATCAACCACCAAGGAACATATCCAAGGATCAATCCAAGCACCGGGCAAGGATTCCCTGGACCACATCTAGGGGCCCTAGACACATCTAGGGACTTACTGCTTGGTCCAAGACCAAGAACCCCAGTCATATACTGGGGGCCCTCACTAGGGTCTTTTGCCATGGCTCTCACTGCTTGGTCTCATACCAAGAAACCCTAGGAGTGTGCTGGGGGCCCTAGTCCATAGCTAGGGTCTTTTCCATCCTCCGGAGAATGGCTCTTACAACTGCATTAATTTCAACAAAATTCATCGATGTGGCCCTCTACTTTGAGATAGTTACATTGTTGTTTGATAATTCCCCTTAACCTCGTTACACCTTGCACTTGATCAAGAATTTGAGGATTCTTTCCTCAACCTTTATGTTGATATCTCCCACTACTACAATCTCGTAGAGGTCATTCGATTGGGGGACTTCAACGCTCATGCCAAAAACCTACAGGTGTCCTTGCATGATAGAGTCGAGGATGCACTTTTCCTTTAGTAGATAGAGCTAATCAATGGGCCTTCACATGAGTTCAGAGGATGGCCACTCATTGTTTATGGGAGACACCTTTTACAAATCACTAAATCCCATGATCTACTGCTCCTGAACAACCTTCCCTTGCTTCCCCCCATAGTAGAGGGGCCAGTGTGATGGACTATATCCTGGCCAACTGGGATCTCCTCCCACATATTTGTCACTTGGACCTCACCTTTGAAGAGCTTGGGCTTGAAGATGTCTTTCTATCTAGAGAAATTCTCGAAGCTGCAGGATGGCATCATTGTCTGCCCCCCTATACATGTGGACACTGGATCCACTTACTTAGGATCCCTTTGGGTCAACTTCATGTTAGATCTCATAGACTTTGGGTGGGTACCGATCACCATATTCCTCTGTTGGACAGGATCTCCAGATGTGGATCCACTTATTTAGGATCCCTTTGGGTCAACTTCATGTTAGATCTCATAGACTCTGGGTGGATATCGATCATCATATTCCTCTGTCGGATAGGATCTCCATATGTGCCACCTACAGGAGCCAGAGACTGAGATGCACCTCATTTTCAATTGTCCCTTCTACTATGAGATTAGAGGATGCTACCACTGCCTTTATAGGGACTCAAAGAGCTCCCTCTTGACTTTATTTTGGTATTGTGACCAGAGATTCCTAGCCCTCTTCATCCAGGAGATATTTAGACACAAATCTTAGTTCTTTTATGTCTTGCCACATCACGTGACTACTAGGAGGATCACCTCATACTTCTTGTTGCTCCGTCAGTAACAAGAGACTGACAGATCTTCAAAGCTCTTCAGACCATAGAGTAGTGAGACCTTGGGTCTCCCCTTGACCCCCTCCCCCCAGTGGTGGTCGATCGATATCCTCGAGGCCAGTTCAGAGGTGTCGGTCCAGACCTTAGACCTCACATTACCATAGTGATAGATGGACCAGCTCTAGGCAGATTCAGAGCAGGGCACCTCCTTCCCATCAGACCACCACTCGACTTTAGCAAAGTAGAAAAAGTTCTATTCGGAGGTTCTTTCCTTTGACCTTAGGTGTTAGGAGAGTGGGGCTCCCTTGCTCCTACTTTCCCCCTAGGATCGTATAGTTGGATCCCACTATGGCACTCGACGATTTCAACAACCAACCTATACCTTCCTCGCCTCATCGACCTCGGTCATTAGGACAAGGGGGCCTTGAAGTCATCCTCATTCTTCTCTCTCACTTGTTCAACACTGAGATGTTCCAGTTTCAGACTCATTTTATATCAGTGCACCTATGACACTACTTTATAGCTTTTGTTTTTGATTGGACCTACTGATTGGATTAGCTAGACACTTATCTCCTCTCTACTTTTTCCTTCGCTTTCTAGCTTTCAACATTATCTTGGAGTTGCTTCTGCACTCCCACATTGTATTCATCTTTCATATTGTCATTGTGAGTTGATCAAATTGTCTTCAGCATTCTAACACAAGCACATGGTCAATGATAATTTACTTTACAATGGCTAAACTTGTGTAGCATTGGCGATTAATCATACAATATTTTGCATGCTTCAATTCAAATTTCTAACTTAAGGAAATTTTATTGTTTGGTTAATCATATCCATGACTTGAATCTGAGCTGACATTGTTTACTCCCACTATAATGATTTGATTAGATTCATTTTAAGGAAATCACCCTAGGTTAGGGAAACCCATCTTTTTAGGCTAAAGTGAGAGGTGTTGCCGTCCTTATACACACTTGCTAACGTGAGCTAAGTCCCGCTCACTTAGTGTGTCCTTGGAGGCACAATGCCTAGGTTCTCAGTCCACACTGTCACCTTGACTGGAACCTCTTCCTTCTAGGCTTACTCCTAGGGAAGCCAAGGGGGGTTGTCCCTAGTTACTAGTTTGATTTTAAGATTAATGTTCTAGGAGTTAGTTTTATTTTGTTATAGGCCAAAAGGGGAGAACTAGCCTATGATGACAAGCAGCAATGCAAGTACGAGTCTAATCCAAATGAAAATCAACCCTTTCCCTAAGTCAACTAAGACTAGTGCCTAATGTTGGGCAATGGGGTCAACTAATGTTTGAGGGTGGTTCGTTACAAGAAGTTTACAAATAAAAAAAGTTAAACTACCCACAAGCCCCAAGGTTATATTACTTACAAAAGAATGTTAAGTATTACAATAATTACACCATTCACAAAGATACAACAATATACAAAGATACAAAGTAAGTGTTCAACAATTTGCCAAGCATGCCCCAATAGCACTTACTCTATTGGACCGCCTTCACTGGCTACAATCACACAAGCACTCAAGAATCAATGAAAGTGATGCCTCCCCAAGTGGGATACTCAAACACTTTCTTGATTCACACCACAACAATCAATAAACAAGATATTCAATGTTATAACCAATTACTCACTTAGACATAAGAAACATTAACCATTTGAGTTGCAATAGAGAAAGA
>SNQJ01S0232153.1:22912-33870 GCA_010110895.2 Picea sitchensis
CTAAGGATCTTGTGGGTAGTAGTTTTAGCAGCAAAATGTCCACCACAAAATCCCCCATGGAATTCATCCACTAGTTTCTTTGATTCAACATCATCCACACATCTAAGGATAACTCCATCAAGATTTCTCCACCCTAACCCATCTCTAACCAATCTTGCTGCCATAGAAATGATTGGCCAAGGTCTGCAGGATCAGCAAGAGTAAGAATGTCTTTCTTCCTTTGGGCAGCAAGCAAATCTTCAGGGAGACTGTGATTCCCTTTACAGCCCACCGAGTGATTCAACTCATTTCCAACACTCTTCCCATTACCCACTTTCCAGTAGAGCATTTCACCAATAATGGGAATGCTAAAACTTGGGCTTTCCAAATGATGGAGGAGTTTGCAATATATTTAGAGTGCATTACCTGTTGCCAATGTCCATCTGTGGTACATATTTATATCATTAATATGATATATTGATATTAGTATATTTATATCGGTTTATTAAATGCACAATAAATATTAAATAAGGATTCTTAATTTATTGCATAAATATATAAATGTTATTATATATCGATATTAATATAAGACAACGACCAAACTATTGTTGATCAACTATTCACCTTGAATTTGTTGACAAGATTTGAAGCGGATTACCCTAAACCATCTATGATGGGTTTTGAACTGGAGTACCCCAAACTACCTATTGACGGATTTTGAATTGGATTACCCCAAAGTACCCATTAACTTATTTTGAGATGTATTGCCCCATATCACCTGAGAGAATAAACCCCCTCCATAGATTTCTGGCAACTTGATTACAAGTTGGAAAATCTATGACAAACATCCCCGACAACTTCAACAAGACATAGCTGTTGAAACATAATTCTCCCAGGCACTAGCCATTAGATCTAAAGTGAACGTGAGATTAGATCTAAGAGGTTGATCACTTTGGAGAAGATCTAGAGTTTTGGACTTGGGGTTAACTCAATGTAATAAAAGGAAGCCTAGGTGAGAGGATGAGACACACACAAAGAGAGTGAGGAGATCTCATTGAGTGGGTGAAGAGCAATTCATCCAAGTGTGAGTGGGCAGGGCCGAGGAAAAGTCCAAAGGGGTAGCAAGGAGATAACAGCCAGGTGGGCTAGGCTATTGCTGCTTTGTATTCCTCTGATGGGCCATTATCTTAGGACAGGAGCCCATGATTTTAATTAATAAAATCGAATGTAGATCGGTTTTTCCCTTAAGGGTTTTTTCTAGGGGTATTTACCCAAAACTCTCGTGTGCAAATCTGTTTGGTTTCTGATTTTTCTTTCGTTGAATTTTAATGGTTAAGTAACCTAGCTGTGCTATTATTCAGTAAATGTGTTTTGCTTGGAATTAATGGTCGGGTGCTAGGTTTACAGGAATTAACATAGTATTAGAGTTGAGACTCTGAGGAAGCCAGATTTGCACAAGTAGCAGCGAGAAATTTTTTCTACAGGTCTGCGGAATTTTTTTATGCAGACTTAAGCTGTAAGGTTGATTAAAGTAAACAATTTTTTTTAAAGGAAGGTAGCTGTATGTGCGGATGATGTACGTTTCATACGACGTACGGGTCAGTCGTCGACTGCGACAGTGAAAGATTTGCAATGAAATCATGGGTACATGCTGAGATTGAGCAGTTATTGGATCGGGTTGAGGAAAACCGCTGAGGAAGAAAGGTGAAGAGGCTGTTGCACATGTTGAGGAGCCAGCAAGAAAACGATTGAGTGGCTGGGCCATATGAGATTCAAGTTGTGGATCGTTGGTTGTATGCTGACCAAGGTTAGGAAGTAAGGCATGCTGGAGTAGACAGTTGACCACAGGAGATAGATCCACTGTTAGAGGAGAGTCGTCAACTGAGTAGACGGAAGCAATCAACGCATGTGAAGTGTGGGCTGCGTGTCGAGCAAGCTGAGGAGAGATGCCAAAGAAGGGTGCAGTCGCTAGGGACGAGAGACCCTCGGGTTGAGGCGCGCATGTATAGAGAGTAGAGGGTGCCGATGAGAGGTTTGGCCAAGTTGCAGCCCAAGGGATCGTAGGAGGGTGTAGCAAAGGGAAATAGGAAACAACGATAGTTGGCGGAGGAGAATAGACCACACGGGTAAGGAGAGGGGTTGACTAGCCAGCCAGTCATTGCCCAACCAAAGGAAAGGGAAGCTACCAATTGCAAAGGTACGAAGTGCTGAGAGGCGGAGGAGCCGTCGACCAAGGAAAGACGCAACTGTAATGTCCCCATTTTGGGACATTATAACATTACAACATTTCAGAGTGTTATGCTTGCCTGAGTAGACAGATAGGGGTGACAGAGAGTTCGGGAGATATTGAGGGGTTTATTTGGGCCCGACTTGTATCGTTCATCATCAGGATCCATTCCGCACAGCTGGGCTTTGGTTTCGTTGCACTCCGACGATTTCCGTACTTTTGAGTTATTATGGGTCATATCTTAATTAAATTCACTAAGAAGGTCATAATGGGCATATTACTTGGAGAAACATCTTAGTGTAATAGCTCATCGGAATCGGGAGGAAGAGTATTACAGGATAAGTCATCGGAATCGGGAGGAAGAGTATTACAGATAAGATGATGAGAAGTGACTTCGGTGGCCGGAGAAGCCATCAAGAAGGATAAATCACTTTTACAGTAAATGATTAATTTCAATTAATTAATTAATTAATAAAGTGATATATAATCAAGGAATAATAAAATAAAGCAAAAGTCACTTGGAGGAAAAGGTCAACAACTAATTAGGGTTTCGAAGCCATGGGAAGGAAGTGGGTAAAGCAAATCCCAATTCATGCATGATTATGATTTACGTTGAGATTTCCAGGAGGAGGAGATTTACCTTTGTTGTTTCTTTGTGGATTGAGGAAACCACCACCCCCTTGGGATCGGTTTCGGTGTTGAGAGCATTACCCTAGCCTATCGGAGATACCATCCGTGCATTTCATTGTACTTCTGAGCATTTTGTGAGGAGGTCGCAGCTTAGCCAAGGAGGGCTAAGCTGCGCTGGAGATTCTCGACCGCAGAGACCGTATCATTGCGCATCCATTCACCCGAGAGCCAGCTGTATGCCCATTGAGCCGCTTTCATCAAATTCCGACGGAATCTTGCAGAGCGACTCATACAGCTGTTTAGGGCGCATTCATTCTGGATAGGCATTTGGCTTTGCATGTGGGAAGTTCTTCATCAGATCCGCCAAATCCTTCCAACCCATTTCACTACGGGACGAGACGCTCATTTTGAGCTACATAGCGGCAAACTCCGACGGTGGATTCCATTGGGGCACATTCAGTGCCAAAGGAGGGGCACAAAACCCCCGTGGTTTCTGCATCTAGTGCCGTGAGAGATCCGCTGGGATTTCACGACATTATTTCCATTGCACAGCCTGCATACATTGATTGGCGCTTTTGAGGCCATTCCGACTATTATTTTGAGATCCAGCTCAGCCCGACAACGTGCTCATCCGGATCGCTATTTGGTCATTCTATCCGCATGCACAGGATCTCATTGCCTTCATACACGCATTTTTCATTTGATACATTCCAAGACAGATCCATGATCTGACCGGACGTTTATTTTATATATTTCAGTAGGCGATTGTATTCCCACGCATGCACCTGCTATTATTCATAATATTGAGTTGTTGGTCTTATCTGCTCCATCATTGCATGCGCCATTTTATGATTGTAAAACCTTTGTTATGCTACATGCAACTATAATAACTTACATGCAACCATAATAACTGACATGCAAACACTTTAAACAAGAGATCGTCTACATCAAACCCTAAAACGCATCCAGAAACCCCCAGTGTATCAGATCTGCATGTTAGAATAGGAAGATCGTGGCAAATATCTTGATCAGTCGGATCGGGGATATTTCAGCAACCAGCCAGTCAAACAACCGCTAGATTAGGCCATCGACAAGAGAGTTGGGCAACTCGGGATCCTAGAAAATTGTTGGGTAGCGGGTAGGCACACCAGGAAGCAGGCTGAGATAGTCGGGCAATGCCTAGAAAGGGCTCAGGTAGCCCAAGAAAAGACTCGGGAAGCAATAGAAGGTTGTGAGTAGCCTTGGGTAGTGAATCTGGGCAGTGGGCAACAGGCTTGGGCAGCAGGTAGTAGGTCTAGGCAGCTGATTTTGAGGTTTTTAGCAGGTTGCAGAGATGGCCGCATCATGATTGCGATTTGAGGATAGATTGGATGGGGTGTCCTACTACAGTCTTTGGAAGGAGAGGATGAAGTTGGTATTAATGGAGAACAGTCTTTGGGAGTTTGCCAACTCCATTGTGGCCCCACCAGCGGATCCACAAGATCTGGCTACCCATAAGCTAAAGGACGTTAAAGCTAGAAGAATTATTCTAAACGGAGGGAAGGATCACTTGATCCCTCATTTATTTGGAAAGACAACTGCCAGGGACATGTTGTAATGTCCCATTCCTAGTGATGATTCCAGGAGGAGCAACTACGTAGCCTATACTAGTTCCTGTAGGCTATAGTCAGAGAAAAAGGGGACAAAAGAATTATTTAATCTCAATTACGGGAAAAGCCTAAGTTGAAAATGACATTAAGTAATTAAAAAGGGGTAAAAAGGGTGTTTAAGTGACTTAAGTGAATATTAAATTAGAATTTAGGGGAAAAGGTCACTTAATGAATAAAGTCAATGAAGAATTAGAAGAGGTGGAATATAATAGGATAAAAGTCGACTTGTTGGCTCATTATGCATATTGTGAATGGAAAATTAGAACCAGAGAGGAGTCAAGGCGTTTTCCTTCTTTTGTTTTGTGGAGTTCTAGACGAAACCAAAACCTTTGACATGATTCGGTGTTGAGAGACACACCCTAGTCTGTCGGAAGAACTATTCAGGTTCTTCATTGTTCTACAACATTAGAGAGAGCCCACGCCAGGCAATGCACAACCACCAGTTGCAGCGTGAGGTTTTGGGGGAGAGTTTAGTAACAATTGAGGGTCGCTAGGCCCAACCAGGAAGGGAAAGATGAATTCCTTCCAACCCATTTGAGGAGGAGTTAGGGTGGACCAGTAGAGATAGTTATCATAAGATTTTGACGAGTAAAACCATAGGATCAAACCAATTTATCATTGGGCAATGCGCAAGGGTACAAGAGTTCATCCGAGGGAGTGATAGTGTAGCCGTGAGCCAAAGTTCCAAATCTAACTAAGGGCGCAAGTGATCAGGAGCAGGGCGACCTCTTTGAGACAAATCCCAACCAGATCTGACAAGTATAGCCATCAAGGCGTATTTCCCAGTGGCAACAACAGTTTTCCAGCTTATTTGCAGCTGCATGCAATGTATTCATCATTGCATGTGAGAGATCTTTAGCTCATGCCTAAGATCCATTCATCTGGCATTATCATTGGTATTTCTCAGTCTTTTATTTTGTATTCCAGTTAAGATCGTTACTGTTAAGATCTAATTGATGATATATAGTTTAAGTTTTCCGCATATTGATTGTATTACTGTTATTTTGTTGAATAAGAACTGTTGCACTGGTTATGGTTCCAAATTTATTTTCATGCATGATATAAAACAAGCACAACAAAACGCGTCCAGAAACCTTGAAACACAGTCAGAAACCCTTTATAACTCTGCTAGAAACCCCAACGCATCAGATCTGCAACATAGATCTCTGAGCTAGTAGTTAGTATTCCGATTAGAGGATTCAGGAATATTACAGTGGTATCAGAGCCTTCTTACTGCCAGTCTATGAAGAAGCGCTTGACTCATGACCCCCCATGATTTCGAGAACAAGTGAAGAATACCCAGAGGGAAGAGGTCACATTGGGCCCCGGGGACGAGTACATTCAGTACCATAGGGGTCATAGTAGAGACAAAATGGACAAAAATAGGAGAGACTACATTCCCTTCCATATCCATTTAGATACAGAGCCAGAGACAGAGGACAGAGACAGAGATCATATCAGTTTAGAGACAAAGGCCAAAATAGAAGGGAGGATGGGTGACAAACATGATATTCTAGAGGGCAAGGGGAGGGGCCCAAAGGCCCCTTACGACAATACCCATGCTATGTTGAATGATCTCTCCAGGGGGCAACGAGACATGATGAATGCCATAACACAGATGGCAATCAGTACACAGTTGATCCGGAACAACGTGGGCATGATTGGTGCAAATATAGCAGGTGGAGTGAGTGGTTCCATGGGACACCATGGAGGTGGATCCAGTGGGAACCCAACAGGGTTGAGTGGACACTAAACACCCAGTCACACCTATATCTCAGTAGGGAAGATTCCCAGGCCGCTCTTTCCGCAGTTCCAGGGGGGACAACAGATTGGACATTCAGGACAAGGGGCAACATATGGGACAGGTCGGACAGGGGCTGACAGGCCTGAGAGAGAGATCCATTTGTAGAGTACAGGAGAGACTACTTGGCACTAGGGCCAAAGTTTCACGCTGACATGAGTTTGATGGACTATTGTTCGATCAGGTATCAGATCAGGCCAAGAGAGGTGCAGAGGGGTAACATGCAGCCCCAAAACATGGACTTTATCAAGAAGGTTGGGAAATTGACCATCCCTTCTTTCGACAGTTCGTCCAGGTGTTCAGCTCAGGCATGGGTCCAAAAGCTTGATACCCATTTCAAGATTAACTGGATGACAGAGTCAAAAGCTATAAGCTTCACTACCTTGCACTTGGAGGGGGAAGCCCATGAGTGGTGGTATCATGGACTAGTGACCTTGGGTCACAGTCATATCACATCTTGCTTGGAGTTCATAGAACGATTGATGGAGGGGTTTGATCGGAGGGATCAAGAACTCCATTTCAGAGACCTGACACAACTGCGACAGATCAGATCGATCGAGGCCTTCATTATAGAGTTTCAGAGGAAAGCAATAGCGGTGTTTGATATATCTGAGCACAAGTTGGTGATGCTTTTTACTGAGGCACTGACAATCTAGTGAGGGGCTGGGTAAAGGCCTTCAAGTCTCGCACCCTGCTAGATGCCATATTGCGCATTAGAGATATGGGAGATTCAGTGCATAAACCAAAGACCTTCACCAAATCCTTTGTTCCACAGAAAGACATGGATCAGAGAAATCCTCCAAGAGAGTGGAAAGTCAAAGCCAAACTGGATGATGAGACTAGGCGAGAGCTTATGAGGAAGAAGTTATGCTTCACTTGTAGAGTTCCGTGGGTTTCGGGACACAGATGCATGGGCAAGGGACAAATCCACTACATTGAGGTGGAATCAGACAATGATGAGGGGGAGGTGGAGATCAACTCCACACAAGATAGTGACTCGGAGGAGGAGCATGCACATGGGGAGGGACAGCCTCCAAAGAAACCTCAGTTGCAAGCAGAAGAGCAGTTAGGTGGGACGGAAAAACCATGAGTACGAGTGAAGGGTGGGGCCATAGCAATCCTTTCAAGAGTTCTCAGATATGACACCATTAGGCTCAAGGGCCTCATTCAAGGACAACAAGTCACAACATTAGTTGATGGTGGGGCAACCCATAACTTTGTAGATGCATCTTTAGTAGTCAGGAGGGGATTACAGACTGAGGAGTTCGAGGGTTTCACTGTAGCAGTGGCAGATGGGTACACCATGACGTGCTTGGACAAGGTACTGGATTTGGAGGTTAAACTAGGCAACTACATCATGACAAACACTTTCTATGTAGTTGACTTATCAAATACTGATGCTGTACTCAATGGATGTACTCAAGGAGCGCGGACCTAACGCCTGAAGGCGTTCGACCCTTATGCCAAGAGCAACTTGCACGCTCGTCAACACTCACACAAAAGAACCTACTCCGGCCAAGATCTCGTTTGCCGCTATCCCTAGGGCGCGCCATGATCCCCTCATCAGGAATCATGCTGTTCCCCGGGTGATAGATGCGTCAATAACCTTGGCGCAAAACAAAACAAAAGGGACCAAGACTCAAGAAAACTCCGATGAGCTAGGAACCAAATACTGACTGGGAGACTATACCTACCCCACACAAAGGTTGACGACACAAGAGGACGAAGACAAGGGGTGACGTCAGCCCACACGACATCGTCCCCGCCCCCACCAATCACCCAGTCTAACCGGTCTATGATTACATTCAAATTTTAACAAGGGTTCCATTCTAACAGGGCACGTCAAGTTACAATTAGACAATAATGCGTCCGCTAGATAAACGTTAATACAATTAATTTTGCAAATCTAAGTGGTCAATACTAAAACCATAATTATAAATGCCCTCTATGCTTAATTAAAATTCAATCCAGCGAGTCTAAAATTTGCAATCCATTCCTTACTTATCAATCAAATTTTAATCTTTAACACAACCTAATCGGTCAAGTCTATGTTAATCCAAATTCTCAACCCAACTAGACATTAACTTAAATAACAACATTTACAATCTTAAAGTCGAATTCTATCATTATAACACTTATGAACAATTAAATCTCAGCATGTAGTCCAGTTATATTGACCGAACTAACAATACTATCTGTCTAATAATATTAGAAGGAAGCTACTAACTATTAGCAGGGCTGGAGCAATTTATCGAGGAAATTAACATAGCGGTTACTTAACAATTAATATAGAAATAACAAGGCAATTACATGACCATTAATACGACAATTAAAAACACACTAACAAGGTAGTTTACATGACTGTTGTCATAACAAGTAATACAACAATAGCAAGGCATTTAAGGTGTTAGTTAACATTTAACTCGCTGTGTCATTTAATCCAAAGAATGAATCTGCTGGCCATTTACATTGCTGTAGCAATTGTTCTGGCAATTAATATGACCATTACATAACAATGAATCTAGCAATAACAAGGCATTTAACTCACTGTTATCCATTTTATTTGCTGGCAAAAATCAAGGCATTTAATGCGACCATTACATAGCAATGAATCTAGCAATAGTAAGGCATTTAACTAACTGTTATCCATTTAATTCGTCGTGGAAAAATTAGCAAAAACGCAGTGCCCACATGGTGGCCAATCGTGCCCAGTCGACAACAACTCAACAATTAAAGGCAAACGTATCCAATCAACATCAACGCAGTCCATCACTCAACCGAAAACGCAGTCACAGTTTGAAGGCGAAATCGTGGTCATTACTGCAAGTCAGTTATGAATTGAATATCAAAAAAAAGGGTGGGCGAATTCAACATGCACACAAACAATTTTTATTTACCAAAACCGTGGTCATTCCGGCAAGTGAAGTTAAGATTTAAAAAGCTAAATTCGTGGGTGATTTCTACAACAACTCAGTCCATCGTTGGAAAGCAAAAACGTGGGCATTTAAAACGACAATCTTAGTCTCATTTGAAAGCAAAAACGTGGGCATTTAAAACAACAAACTCAGTCTCATTTGAAAGCAAAAACGTGGGCATTTAGAACAACAAACTCAGTCTCATTTGAAAGCAAAAACGTGGGCATTTAAAACAGTAAACTCAGTCTCATCTGAAAGCAAAAACATGGGCAATTAAAATAGCAATCTCGGTCTCATTTGAAGGAAAAACGTGGGCATTTAAAACAACAAACTCAGTCTCATTTGAAAGCAAAAACGTGGGCATTTAAAACAGTAAACTCAGTCTCATCTGAAAGCAAAAACGTGGGCAATTAAAACAACAATCTCGGTCTCATTTTAAAGCAAAACGTGGGCATTTAAAACGACAATCTCTGGCAACATTTAAAAGCAAAAACGTTTTTCCATTTTTAGGATATCAATACCAAATGCAAACATGAATCAATTCGTTTTTCCATTGCCCGAATACCAATACAAAATGCAGACATGAATCAATTCGTTTTACCATTGTTAGAATACCAATACAAAATGCAGACATGAATCAATTCGTTTTTCCATTGCCAGAATACAAATACAAAATGCAGACATGAATCAATTCGTTTTTCCATTGCCAGAATACCAATACAAAATGCAGGCATGAATCAATTCGTTTTTCCATTGCCAGAATACAAATACAAAATGAAGACATGCTTCAATTCGTTTTTCCATTGCCAGAATACCAATACCAATTGCAGACAACAGTAAGAGAACCGAAATGATCCAATCATCCAAGGACAACAACGGAGGTAATCGACTGATAGGTTCATCCTTTGCTCATCATCCTTGCACAGAAAGGCAGGGCATTGAGATCCATAGGTCTATTAATGCCGAAGCGACGATCGTAGATCAGGCTCATGGCCGACTGCCTAGGTGAGGACTGATGAGCTAGGGATGATAGGCAAAACCACCACAATGGTCACAATCAAACACCACAAGGAGGTCAAGACATGCGGGGAAACGAAGGCCATGGGAGTCAATCAGTCATCAAGCTAGGCTATGAAAGAAATTCAGTCATCAATCTAGATAATCAGTTTACTTACTCTTAAACATGCAGATCCAAGCATAAATCCTACAACAATCTACCATACAAAAATGAAGAGAGCGTACCGTTGCCTGATCGCCCGCTCTGAGTGACGTTCCGCACGCTCCGTGCAACTCCCGCTTGCCGACCAACGAGACTTCACCGGTACCTCCCAGCCAATGCTAGGGGTACTCTTCTTCCCCCTTAGCCCCCCGAGCCGCAAAGGGGCCACACACACTATCCAGAGATTCAGCTAGCTCCCAGCTCGCCTCGCAAGGCCGAGCTACCACTCCTCACTGAGCTGGGTATCCCAACTCCTACAAGCTAAGTCAGTCAAGTAGAGATTTCTGCAGCGTAACGTTACACAAACAGAAGAGATCCTTCATCCTTCTCCTCCCTTCATTATATAGAGTTTCAAAGTCCCTTACTTTCCTAAAATCTCATTTAATTAATTTTTAAAAAATTAAATCCTAAAAATTCCTCCCCGTACAAGTGTCACCCATCCCCTTCATTCCTCCACAAATTAATTTCTTTAATTAATTAAATTCCCTTATTTCCCTCACCCACCTAGAGTCACTCCTAGAATCGCTCCTAGGTGTCC
>SNQJ01S0232154.1:0-14367 GCA_010110895.2 Picea sitchensis
CCTAAGAGTTGGGTGGAGGCTACCAAAAGAGATAAAGAAGAACAACAAGTTGTATCTTCTCAAAACCGCAAATCCTCCTTCATCCCTCACCCTAAACCAGTAAATCCCACTACTCCCTCTACTCCACTAAAGATCCAAAAATTGACCCGGGATGAAATGGTTGAATGCCAACTCAAAGGCCTTTGTTATAACTGTGATGACAAGTATTTCCCGGGCCACAAGTGTAAAGAACAAAATATTTTTATGGCCATCTCCGAGGAGATTTCGAAAGAGGATGAAGAAAATCCCTCTATGTCTGAATCACCTGAATCCACTGACATAACCCCTCCCTCAGACCCTCCCGAAGTAGATCCAGTCATTTCCCTCAATGCTCTCACTGGCTTCTCCACTCCCCAAACCCTCAAACTAATTGGTTACATCAAGCATCGAAAGGTCATCATTCTAGTTGATAGTGGCAGCACCCATAATTTTATTCATCACCGCATTGCCCAAGAAACTCATTGCTACATCCATGGCGTCAATAATTTCCAAATCATGATTGTCAATGGTGGTTCCATGAAATGTGGAGGGTGTTTTGAAAATGTGCGTCTCCAAATTGGTGACTACCACCTGAAATCCCATATGTTTGCTATCGACATGGGAGGTTGTGACATTGTGTTGGGTGCAGACTGGCTAAGGACTTTGGGTCCCATTCTCATAGATTTTAAAGACTTAACCATGCAATTCGACCAAGAGGGCCACCAATATAATTTCCAAGGCATCACCATAGGTTCACCCGATATCATTAGTTCCCATCGCATGGAAAAGATGCTCAAAAAGGGTCATTCTAGTGTTATCACCCAACTCCATGCCATACAAGAAACATAGACACCTTATGTATCGCAAGACCTCCAAGCCATCCTTTCTAAACATCAATTGGTATTTTCCACTCCCCAAGGCCTCCCTCCTTCCTATGGTGTTCATGATCATTCAATTCCCCTTGTACCAAGAAGCCTTCCTCCCAATATCTGTCTGTATCGTCACCCCTTTTCCCCAAAAAAATGAAATTGAGAAAATGGTCTAGGAACTCCTTAATGCAGGTGTTATCCACCCTAGTACGAGCCCCTCTTCATCACCTGTGGTCATGGTCCTGAAGAAAGAAGGGTCTTGGTGAATGTGTCTTGACTTTTGTGCCCTCAACAAACTTACCATTAAAGACAAATTCCCCATTCCTGTCATTGATGACCTCCTGGATGAATTGAGTGGCGCCCAATTCTTCACTAAACTGGATCTTCATTCGGGATACCACCAAATACGTATGAAAGAGGCAGATATTCCCAAGACTACCTTTAGAACTCATGAGGTCCACTATGAGTTTTTGGTCATGCCCTTTGGCTTGTGTAATGCCCCCTCCACCTTCCAAAGCCTCATGAATCATGTCTTCCGTCCTTTTCTCTGTCATTTTGTCTTAGTTTTCTTTGATGATATCCTCATCTATAGCAAAACCTGGACAGACCATCTTGCTCATGTGGATCGATTTCTCCATCTACTCTCTCAGCACCAACTTTTCCTGAAATAGTCTAAATGTGCTTTTGGTGCCTCAGAAGTAGAATACTTGGGTCATCTAGTTGGAAAAGATGGCGTCAAGGTGGATCCTAAAAAGATTGAAGCTATGCAAGACTAGCCTCACCCAAAGACTCTTAAGATATTGTGTGGATTTCTAGGCTCAACAAGGTATTATCGCAAGTTTGTTAAGAATTATGGGAAGATTGCAACACCTCTCACTGCTCTCCTAAAAAAGAACTCTTTCACTTGGACTCCAGCCGCTTCTCAAGATTTTCAAACCTTGAATATGGCCATGTGTACCACTCCAGTCCTCACCCTTCCCTATTTCACAAAGACCTTTGTGTTGGAATGTGATTCCTCAGGGAAAGGAATTGGTGTTGTCCTTATGCAAGAGGCTCGACCTTTGGCCTTTACCAGCAAGCAACTATCTGAAATAAATCTAGGCAAATCCATCTATGAAAAGGAAATATTGGCTATTCTGCATGTTGTGGATCTGTGGCATCTTTATCTATTGGGGAAATGGTTCCAAATTAAGACAGACCATCAAAGCCTCAAGTATTTTCTGGAACAACGCATTTCCTCCCCAGAACAACAAAAATGGGTGACTAAACTCTTTGGATATGATTATGAGATCTTTTATAAGAAAGTCAAAGACAATGTGGTTGCGGATGCATTTTCCTGAAAATATGAAGATGAAGCATCCTTTTTTTCTCTTTCATTCATTATACCAGATTGGCTCCAAGCCATTCGCCAGGAATGGCTACAAGACCCCAAAAGTTCGCAGTTGATCTAGCGGTTGTAGTCCAATGCTCTAGCTTCCACAAGGTACTCTTGGCTCCATGAGGAACTTAGATACAAAGGCCGTTTGTATTTAAGTAAACAATCAAAGCTTAAATCCACGGTACTTTCTAAGCTGCATGCTACACCCACAGTAGGGCACTCCGAGTTCACCAAAACCTATGACAGGGTCAAACATTCCTTTTTCTGGGATGGTATGAAACAGGACATTCATAATTTTGTAGCTGAATGTGACGTGTGTCAACGCAACAAGGGAGAAACAGTCAAATCGTCGGGCACACTACAACCGTGTTCGATTCCACCTGCTATTTGGAAGGATATCTCTATGGATTTTATTACCAGCTTACCCAAATTGGGAAATAAATCCGTCATCATGGTGGTTGTTGATCGCCTTTCCAATACGCTCATTTCTACGCCCTTCAACACCCATTTACAGCATCCACGGTGGCTCAAATCTCCATGGATCAGGTCTTCAAGATTCATGGCATGCCGCACTCTATTGTTTCTAATCGTGACCCAACTTTCACAAGCAATTTTTGGCAAGAATTGTTCAAGATACAAGGCACATAATTGCATCTCAACACAGCTTATCATCCCCAGACTAATGGCCAAACAGAAGTTGTCAACAAGTGTTTGGAAACATATTTGAGGTGTTTTTCCTTGAAAAAGAAAAATCAGTGGGCTCAATGGTTACCCCTAGCTGAATGGTGGTACAACACTTCATACCATACAACTACATGCATGACTTTTTTTGAAGTGGTATATGGACAGAAGCCACCTTCAGTTCTCTCATACTTACTGGGTGCCTCGAAGGTCCAAGCGGTTGACCTAACACTTACAGCTTGAGAGACCATTCTCTGTACCCTCAGAGAGAATTTAGTCATGGAACAGAATCACATGAAGCAATAAGCAGATCAAGGTCGCTCTGAACGTCAATTTGCCGAAGGGGATCAGGTGTTTCTTCAACTGCAACCTTACAAGCAAACTTCCCTCAAGGTCGAGCATTGTCAGAAGCTAGTGCCCAAATTTTATGGTCCTTATATCGTGCTCAAGCATGTGGGACAAGTCACCTATCAGTTAGCTTTGCCCAGCCATTCAAAGCTACATCCTGTTTTTCATGTTTCATGCTTAAAGAAGGTGATTGGAGCTAAGTGCCAAATTCAAACCAACCTTCTAGAGTTAGATGAAGAAGGATCCATTTGGCTACAACCAGAAGCAGTTTTGGACCAGTGTGAGCGTCACCTACGTCAGAGAACCATCAAGGAAGTGTTAGTCCGGTGGAAGGATACAACTCCAGTAGACGCCACTTGGGAACCAACTACCATTCTACAATAATTTCCTTATCTCAAGCCTTGAGGAAAAGGTTGTTTTTAAGGGGGAGGACATGTTAGGGTCCTAACCCTCACATAGGTAGAACAATATATTCGGATGTAATAAAGGTCAATATTAATAAGGCCTTTCAATAAAATAGAATAAGGCGTATGTAAGAAGACCTAATAGAAGCTTCTGCTTCTAGAATGGTCTTCCTCTAGATGCTTCTTTTTAGTATAAATAGGGGTCGAGGGTATGAGAACCCTAGCTTGGATATTATTGTAATAGAGCTCTGCTCAACTAGAGGTTGCCCCCCCAAAGAGGCGCGTGAACATTGCTTTCAGATTCAAAGTGTTATTTATGTTGTTATTTTTATATCATTTCAGTGTTATTGTGGTGAATGTTCTGGTTATATTGTTGTTATTCTTCCATTACTAGCATTTTATTTATGTTCTGCATACATTTTATATCTGGTATATTACAATTCGATTATCTGAATACCCGTCAACTATTGGATCACTTTTGAGTGGAAGGAAAGGATAAGATGAAAAATATGAGATCTCAATTACCCAAATATCTGTCAGCCATCAGATCACCTTAAGTGGAAGGACATGATAAAAAAGGGTTGATATCTGAGATCTCAATCACCCGAATATCCTTCAACCATTAGATCACCTCAAGTGGAAGGAAAGGATAAGAAAGGGCTGAGATATGAGATCTCGATCACCCGAATATCCCTCAGTCGTTGGATCACCTTAAGTGGAAGGATAGGATAAGGAAAGACATAGAGCCGTTGGATTTAATCTAAGTAAAATCTGCATCATCGAGAGATCGAGCTGTTGATCTAAGATCCTGATCAAATGAACATCATTCATTTCGGGTCTAAATATACTAGGAGGTTACACTTCGAAAAATGTCACTTCAAGAATTCAGTTTGAGACTTGAGAATTTCGAATTTCGGAGACACAAAAGGATCGCAACCATTGATCCAAAAGGGACACATATCAGTGGATTGTCAGCTACGAGAAAAAGGTGATAGAGATAAAGTTGATATTTGAAGTCTCTGAAGTCCAAATACCTGAAGGAGATCTCGACCGTTGATAGAGAAAGGGGACACATGACCATTGATATAATTGTTGATTGAGAAGGACAGGTGTCTACAGATCATCAACTATGGAAGATTGACATATGGAGGAAAGAAGGGTTTGAGAGTTGAAACTCCCAAAGCCCAGATCACAAAATAAATCACAACCATTGATTTAGGAAGGATAGATCTGATCCACAGAGCTTGAAAGAACAAATATGAGCCGTTAGTCTAGGAGCACTGTCAAGATTGTGAGATCGACAGTCCCATCGCATTGTGGGGATTGAAGGTGTGCGAACTTTAAAAAATTGAGGGTGAGCCGCAATCGAAACCACATCAGCAAAGAAACATGGCAGACCACATCAACAGACCATGTCAACAAGGACGTGTGGAAGGCCATGTCAATAGACAATGTCTACAAGGACATGTGGCAGACCATGTCAGCAGACCACATCAACAAATACACATGGAATAATCAAATGATGACAAGTGTCAAGAGGAAATCATCTCATGCCATGTCAACAAGTGACGTAAGCAAGTTACGTCACTCTGAGAGATTTACTTCGGGAGTTTTCACCACCAACAATTGTCAAAAGTCTCGAAGTCCCGAAGGAGGAAGGTCCAAAGTTAGTCTCATCTGTCAATATAAGATACATCGAGAGTTAGGAAAACTGTTAGATCCAGGATAAGAACATGTGCCACATGAGGAGATCCATTTCAGCAAGACTATGTCAGCAAGGACACATCGTGCAATCTGATAATGACAAGTGTCAAGTTGAATCGACATTTCAGGAACATGCAAATCATGAATCTGAGTGACACGTGACAACTACTCAACTCATGACACATCATCAAGTGACGGAAACAAGTTAAGTCACTACGAGAGTTTTACTTCGGGAGTTTTACCACCAGCACTTTCCCAAAGTCCCGAAGTCCCAAATGCCGAAGCCCCAAAGTGGACACGAGACATCTGATCTGAAGATCACTTCGAGAGAATTCTCGATTGTCGATCTACTACAGTGGAAGGATAGTGTAAGTGGAAGCATTAACCGACAACAAGAGATCTCCATCGTTTTAATGACTTACTCAATAGGCGATCACTCCAGAGGAAAATGGAGCAATGTTTATTCGAAACCTTCGAAGTCTCGAATGCCAAAGTCCCAAAATGGACATGGGTTGTCCGATATGAATAATACTTCGGGTGCACTCTCAACCATTGATCAAAATATAGTGGAAGGATAGCGTAAGAATAATAGCCGAAGTCCCGAAGTAATTGGTGACCATCCATCTCAATGCTTGATTAAGTCTTGGCCATCAGATTAAGGAATGAAAGGATAGATTTAAGGATCGAATATGACCATTGATCTGGTTTCATGATATAAATGTGAATCATTCGATCTGTTCGAAGAAATCGTATTCGAGAGATTTGAAAGGTTGGAAGTCCCGAAGGGCGAAGTCCTGAAGTCCCAACAATCATCCATCTCATCGGGAGATTGAATCGTGACCGTTGAATTGATAAGTGCTTGCCTCACCTCATGTGAGGTTACTGCCATTGGTCATATGGTAAAGAGATTTAAAGGGTATAATGTAATGCGTCACTTAAATTGATAATCCTATGGTTCTACGCCAATGATCATATGAACATGGTTTGAAGGAAGCGTTGATTTTTGTAATCACAGAGATGAAGGAAATTGATCCATACTAGTGATCGATTTATGAAAGTGAAGGGGATGCCAGGTTTAAAGTTGAAGACCTGAAATGATGATCTTAGGTGGTCCCAAAAGTTGTTTTAAATGAAAAAGTTAGTTATAACTTGTTGCACAAGTCGGCCCAATAACTAAAAAAAGTTTTGATCTAAACAAGTAGAAATAAAACCATGATTGGTTCACTTGGAGAAGTGGGTGCTAGTGGAGAAGCAAGAGGTGGATCTAGACCTGAGGTCTGTGCGAATATTAGAGAGATGAATAAGTGAAGAAGGCACGAATATATCAAAGGAAAGATAAGCAAAGAAGGCACGAATTTCAGAGAGAAGATGAAGTGCGGTGATGAGCACTTATGGTATACCTATGATCATGAGATAGAGTTGATTCAATAATGGATCACTGTAACTAGAGTTGGCTGAACTACTATATGAAATCTAGTTGGATACACTATGTTCTATCAAAAAGTTTGGTCTTGCTTGAGAGTTGGTGCTGAAACAAAATAGTTGGTGCTGGGAAAATCCTTATTATTATATTCACATATATACATATACATTATACAAAATCTTATACAAACATCTGGTATCTCTTGTCCATTGTGATTATGATTTGATTGTTCTTAATCTATTCAATTATGTTTTAACTGCTAACTTGTAAGAAGAAAAGTTAGAAAAGTCCACACACTAATTCACCCCCCCTTCTTAGTGTGGGCGGTGTGTTAAACATTTTGTTGTTCATGAGTTATATGAAAAGGGCCTCTGGAGCCTCATTATAATCCATTCTGCTCAGACGGATGCGCATAGTACCCACATCTCTTCTCAGAGATAACTATCACCATTAAAGCAAGTTTCAATTCTGCATTTTTACAGTTTCAACCTATTTATTTATTTAATAGAAGATATTGTTCACTAGATATTTGTGTTATTCTTCCTATCTCTATGTTTATGATATTCAGTATGTTAATCATTTCGTTCTGCTCCTAAATCTGGATTAATGGTATCAGAGTGGTCTGCTCTTCATTTATTTTTCTTCGTGCATGTCCCTGACAAGGTATGGGTACAAGAAGTTGGGACTTGAATCAATCGAGACATTACCAGATCGGTTACGCCGAGCCCGACAACAACCCATGGGAGACAAAAATAAAGATGATGGAGTAGGACATCCTATTAAAATGTTGCTCTAGGAAATCCTCTTGTGAAAAAGGAACTATATGATGGACAACTTCGCATAGATCCTTCAACGGTTGCCCATGGGAGAAGCATATTCATCATGCGACCATGAAACCCCCTTCAAAGTACAGATACATTTTTATATTCCATTATTTGAAGGACTGGTAGATGCGGATGTTGTAGATAAATGGTTGAATATGCTCAAAGGATATTTTTCGGTCCACAATTTTTTCGATAGGGAAAATATCACTTTTACACTCCTCGAGGTCGTTCCCCATGTTAAAGACTGGTGGGATACTTACTCTAAGAAAAGGGCCATGGAGGAATCTGCAATTTTTGTGGTGCCCCTGACATGGGATTCCTTCTGGGATGCCATTAAAGAACAATACTAACCTATTAGAAGCTAAGAGGACCAGTACACCATATGGACCACCCTACGTCAAGAAAGGGACCAGACAGTACCAGACTTCACTAATATTTTCCATACCCTATGCACCAAATTGGGTATCAAATATTTTGAGCGTCATTTGGTGCTCAAATATCGTGGTTGTTTGCATAGATATATTCGAATAGAAATGGAGTTTCTCTATAACCTCATTAGGCATGAATTATAGATATGTTGTCAAGATCGAGCAGAAATTTAAGCAGAAATGATGAGAGTTTGGATCTACAAACCTCTCACAGCCGAAGTAGGGCAAAGTCAACCCCAACCCATACAACAAGGGACCAATTTGAGATGGTTTCCCTCAGGACAATCCATCCAAACTGCAACACAAGAAGGGCAACGAGAAGAAGAAGAAGGACACCAGAAAATGGTGTGAGTACCATAAAAGTCCTTGGCACAACACCGATGAATGTTGCTCCAAGAAGTCACTCGTGACCTAGCTGAAGGCTTCTGAGTCAGAGGGTGATTCTGATTTCAAGTCAAATCCTAAAGGAGGGAAGAAGATTATTGATGTTGAACCCAGTGCCATAGTTTCTACCACCAAATTCCGACCAAGCGAACCAAAGGAACCATAGGAAGGGGAACGCCTCTTTCACTCCCATATGTGGGTCAAGGGGGCTACGATTCATTTCATTGTCGACATCGGTATTTAGAAGAACCTGATTTCAATAGAGGTCGTCAAGCGGCTGGACCTGCCAACGACACCGCACCCACAACCCTACACCATCGACTAGCTTCATCAAGGAAGAGATCTCCATGTCAGGAAACAGTGCCATCTTCCCTATGACATCAAACCTTTCAAAGATGAGGTACTGTGTGATATTTCTCCCCTTGAAGTTTGTGATGTTCTTTTAGGAAAACCATATTTGTGGAAGATTCATGCTATGTATGAGTCTAGACCCCGCAGTGTTATTATTACTTTGGGTATACAATTGTACAGGATCCTAGAGGTGGCAGCGCCTATGACTATTTATTTAATCTCGACTAAGCAATGCAGTAAGGTCATCTCACAGACCAAGAAGTTCATCTTCTTTGTGATCCATGCTCATAGTAAGCAGAAGGTCACTTCCACATCCGTGGCCTCTACACAATGCCTCTCTTTGCAGCAAAAGCAAGTGGAATAGAAGGAATCGTCCTCTGTTGCATTTTATTTCAACATACTATTGTTATCCTCATGTACATTGCTGCACATTCGTCTACAACAATACTCTTATTAATGGAGATCTAAAATTTCTATCTCATTCCTATTGTAATTCACCTTTTGGTATTACTACCATCTCTATCTCTCTTTCTTCATCACCACAAGCACTGGTTAGGTTCTCCTCATTCATGCATCACCTTCACAACCCAATCTGAGCCACGTCCCATTCAAGACATCCCACTGCCCATTTTCATGTAGTGTACAAAGTGCCTTTGGTGCAGCCAACCACTCATGCTCGAATCCACACAACATGGAGTCACATGCTCACATGTTACACCTCCCTTTACTAAATCCACAACCACACAAAGACTTCCTCAGTCATAGATTATGTCAGCGTAATCAATTTCTTCACAAATTATCAGAGACATACCTTCAATCCTTCTAACATTCCTCTACACATGTCTTCTTCCTCCAGAAGATTTGTAATATTCTCTCTTTCTCTGTCAGCAACATCCTCATCTTTAGGACTGTAAGTTCATCCATCTTCAACTCAACAACTTCACTCATTATTCCTTCCCAATAACTTATCTTCAAGGCATCATATTCTACTCATGCATTCTCATCAAGTGTCTTCATCACCTGTAACAACTATTTTTATCTCTGCAAATTCCTTTTGTTGCGTCTTCTTCTTGACCAAGTATATTTTCCTTCATCTATAGATGCAAATTTTATTTCTTCCTACAAACAAGCAAATACATATTAAGGGAAAACAAGAATTCCATCTTCACTCCTTCCTCTCTTCGCTACATCTAAGTCACACCACATGTGCCTCTATCCTCAACTGCTAAAAATTTCCCGTGTCTATGTTCATACTCATTTCCTTCAGGTTTACTCTCATCTCTGACCACATTCCAACAACAATGCATTCACTGCTATCAACATGTTCCTGGGAACATATGATCCCATTTTCCAGTCCTTTTGACTGCATTTTCTATTGCAACTACTCCTATGGTTAAAAACCAACACACTATAGGATCATTTCAACAGATTATGCCTTCATCTCAATTCAATAGTCATGAATAATTTCCACCACAACTACCATATATCTCTAGCAACAATTTATCTTAGAGACCATCTTCTTGCTCAACAACAACCTTCTGGACTTTACTTCATGCAACCTTCTGTTGTTGGATATCTTCATCTTCTTGCAGTTTCAATATTTTCATTCAAACATCTCATCCTTTATCTCATGCATATTCTATGCCTATGCAATCCTAATTATGAATCTGCTACCACTCCATCATCTTCAATCCTTTTAACTCTTGGTTCCTGAGCCTCCTCGACCTTCTCATCTTCTAGGAGAAATCCTCAGGATTTGTCTCGTAGCCCTCAACCAGACTACCATTCATAGGCCTTTTCTCCAGCACTACCTCCCACCACTCTTGTTCCAACAAACACAAGTTGAAACAACATTCTGCCAGGTCTTCTTGCTACCACGAATACACATGAACACAAACAAGAAACCAAATCCTTAGGAGCATAAAAAAGTTGTCATAATCTTGCAAGTTCTTTCATTCGAGAGTTGTAGCTAACTTGATAATCTTACACAAATCCTTCCATCCCAAATTTTTAGCTAGCTTGATACCTTTTCAGATTCTTCCATCCCAAATCTAAACCTCGCTCTAATACCCCCTGATGCATAGAGATTCCACCCCCTACACATCAACATATGCAATATATTTCAGTTCTCTTACATAATATTAGGAATGAAGTCGCTCAAAAACTACTTTTGCACAATGTAACCACAAATATTTCTCCACATCGAGCCATACTACAACCACTAGGGTTGTGCATGAACCACCATTTTCTTTTCTACTGCACTAGCAAAACACAAGTCTACACTAAACATATATATAGATTCTCCAATATGAAATCAAGGGTTAGTTCTCAACCCTAAGGGATCATCCTCCCTCATACATAGACTTATCACATCTCGTAGACCCTCTTTCTTTCTCTCAAAAAACTCTATGCTTATACAACAACAACGCTCATCCTTGAGATACCATTATAACACTTTCCCAACAGTTTGCAACATCACCACGCATTCTTATTGGTTGCATCGCCTTGCAAGTTATTCCTCTCAAACCCACATTCAACAATTAGCTCATAACCCTAGGAATCACCCTTCCTATGTTGAATTCAAAACTACGAGACACATAAACACTTCTTCCCCAAGAAATGTTATGCACAGGTTTATATCCAACACCATGCTCATCCTAACTGGAAACGTTCAATGAGATTTCAAAAGAAATATTCTACAACAATGCAAATACACTAGCTTCTACAACATATTAACACCATTAGTTGTGACCATATACATAAATCATCAATTTGAGGCACAATCTTCCCCATACCCACACCCACCTGTTGATAAACACAATCGAACCATTCTCCACACATAGACAAACATCACTCATCTGTTTATAATCGTCCATGCAATAGAAATGTAAGTACATCCAGACATACAATAACACAACCATAGAATAATATATAGACTTATCCATACATACGCATCAAGATTCAATATGGAAACCTAACTTTATTTTATTCATTTACACAGAGATACAATACAATAATAATACAACCACTCCATGGCCATGTATGCAAGCTTAGAAAACTTGTTATATTTCTAGGCCATAGGCCATGGAAACCTCAACCATTCTCTCCTCCTTCCTCACGAGATCGTTCTCCCTCTTGCAAGCTATCCTTCCTAGATACTTGACACTATGTTTATTCATCTTCATGAAACTTTTCACCTTCAACTTCCCATGAGCTCCTTGTTCCCATATGTCTTCCTCTTTCTGCTTGTTCCATTTTCCACTTAGGCTTTGTCTTCTTCTTTTGGAGAGATTCACCTTCCATCTTCCACTTAGCAGTGCACTCCTTCCTCAACCATCCTATTTTATGTAACAATTCACCTTCTCAATGAGATATCTTCATGAAGCACATGATCAATATTCCCTTGACTCCATGTCCCCTCTCATGCACTTGTATTCTATCCTTGCTGGAACAACACACCAATCCCAAGCATGCATCCATTATCCAACAAGGCGTCCAACCTACTCCAATGCCATAATCTATAGTATTATCACGATATACAACAATGTTGTCACTTCCCATAACCTGTCACATTCTGCAACCAATTATTTCCTATAGAAACCAATCTCTTCCACAATATTGTCACTATCCCACAACAACGTTCCACAACCTACCATGTTCATTAGCTCTGCTATCATGTTTTGCATTAACCAATCACTTYYGCACCAACATATCATGTTTCACAATCTATCACGCTCTAYGACAACCAATCACTTCCACAACAACATTCATGCAACACTTYCGTAGCAAACTTCTTGCAACAAGTTCCCACAACACTCCTACAACAACTTCCCGCAACCAATTCCTGTAGCCATCTTCAACCTGGCAACCCCAATATGACTTCGATGCTCCTGCATCAAACTCCCTAAGGTTTTAAGAAATAATTCCCTCATGCTTATGAAGTAAACCATTCACATCTCTAGCTACCCAATGCAACTTTCATAATTGTTTCATTCACCAACTCTACATCCTCCATTGTTGTACATTTAACTCAACAAGGAATACAAGGAATCTTCCTCCACTGCATTTTGTTTCAACTTACTATTGTTATCCTCATGTCTATTGTTGCACATCCATCTGCAACAATACTCTTATCAATGGAAATTTGGAATTTCCATCTCATTCATGCTGCAACTCACCTTTTAGTACTACTACCATCTATGTTTCTCTTTCTTCATCACCACAACCACTAGTCAAATTCTTCTAAGTCTTGCATCACCTGCACAACCCGATCTAATTCATGTCCCATCCAGGACATCCCACTACCCTTTTTCATGTAGTGTACAAATTACCTTTGTTTCAACCAACCACTCATGCTCGAAGCCACACAACATGGATTCACATGCTCACATGTTACACCTCCCTTGAATCAATCTACAATCACACACACATTGCCTCAGTTGGCGATGTTAGTGAAATCACTTTCTTCACAAATTATCAGAGACATGCCTTCAATAGTTTTATTCTTCAAGAAACAACTCCAAACTCTTTTCTCAGTAGTCTTCAATCTTTCTAACATTCTTTTGTATCATGTCTTCTTCCTCTAGAATATTTGTAATCTTCTATCTTTCTCTGTCAAAAACATCTTCATCAACTTCCTCATCTCTAGGACTGTAAGTTCATCCATCTTCAAATCAACAACTTTACGTTGCTTCCTCCCAAGTCATTTATCTTCATGACATCATCTTCTACTCGAGAATTATCTTCGGGCATCTTCATCACCTGCAACCATTGTTGTAATCTCTACAAATTCCTTTTATCGCATCTTATTCTCAGCCAAGTATATTTGCCTTTATCTACAACTACAAATTTCCTTCTTCCTACAAGAAAGCAAATATATATTAAGGGAAAACAAGAATTCCATATTCACTCCCTCCTATCTTCGCTATAATCGACACACACCACATGTGCTTCTGTTCTCAACTGCTATGAATTTACGGTGTCTCTGTTCATACTCATTTCCTTTAGGTCCACTCTCATCTCTAGTCACCATCTTAAAACAATGCATTCATTGTTGGAAACAAGTTATTTTGAACATATGAGCCCAGTATCCAGTCCAGGAAACATTTTGACTGCATTTTCTCTTGAAACCTACTCCCATGGTAAGAAAACCACACACTACAATATCATTTCAAGTGCCTATGCCTTCATCTCATGACAATAGTCATGGATATTTTCCACCATAACTACCATCTATCTCTAGCAGAGAAATTTATCTGAAAGTCCATCTTCCTACTCAACAACAATCTTTTGGACTTTACTTTATGTAGTTTTATGTTCTCGGGTATCTTCATTTTCTTGTAGCTTCAATATTTTCATTCTAACATCTAGTCCTTTATCTCGTACATATTCTTTGTCTATGCCATCCTAATTCTGAATCCGCTACTGCTCCATCATCTTCATTCCTTTTACCTCTTAGTTCATGTACCTCCTTGTTGGTAGCCAATTACATTTTTTATTTTGCCTTTAAAAAAAGTTGCCTACACCCCTTGTCTTCTAAACGACAAGTCATCGTC
>SNQJ01S0232155.1:0-14141 GCA_010110895.2 Picea sitchensis
CAAGTCGATTGGATCAAGAATGATCTCTCTCGGGTTAAAAGTCTCTGCAGATCCCAAGGTGGATAAAATATATTTTCTCTATGAAGGGAAACTCTAAAGGACTTCCAAATCAGACATCACACAAGGCGTTTGTGCCAAATCTTCCACAATGCAGTAGTTTCAGGCAGCCCTTGCATTTGGATTATGAGAAGCTTTCTTGAACGTCTTTTTCGAGATGCGTGTCATTGTTTCGCCTGTTGTATTCTCAATATGGAGAGGAATCAATGGGTTTGTGGCTTCTTTTCCCTTTTCGACAGATTTTTGCATTCTTTAATATCGGGCCCTAGTCGCTATATGAGTGTCGGCTTTCAACATGTAAACATTCGCGGTCGGGTTATTACTGGTAGACGCGGGTGGTCCCTGACTGCCCCCTTCCACGCTCAAGGATGCTGAATCTTGAGCCATGTTTTTCCCATGTGGAAATGGGTTCGTCAACACAATAGGTTGTTACAGCACCAATAGCTTCTGAGATTCCGTGAGTCGAGGGAACATATGAGTCGGGTGGTACTTCATGCAAAGGTTACACGGATACTTTGACTTCCTCTTCTCCGTTTTTCCCCCGCCAGCATTGTTATTAGCCTTTTTGTCCCCTTTATCCTTCTTGTTTTGTTGTTTCTTCTTTAGTTCAAGTTGTTATTTGGCCTTCGGGTTCCTCAACTTCACACTGTGTACGTCTGACGTTTGGGTAGGGGGAATAGTCGAACCTGAGGTCTGGTTGGTCGCAGTCTATTGTATCGACAATTATTGCAATTGATTTAACAACAGATCAACGGACTTTCCTTGTGTTGAGCCCACAATACCATCGACATGGGGTCCATAATTTTGCTTGGCCTTATCAAGGATGGACTATGGTGCATCTGGAAAAATCTCATAGAGCATGTCGGATTGAGAGTAGATCAGTTCAAGCTACTGTGCTCTCATTATCACCTCCTCCTCTGAAAACACTCCAAAATTTGCTATGTCCTTTGAAATGAAAGGCACCAAATACTTCAGGAATCACTCCAGTAAGAAAGTCGGTGGGAACTAGACCTTAATCAAGCTCTTCCAATGCCTCCATTCTCGGATGTGATCGGAGATATGGTTGGCTTTAGTTTTCTCAAAGTTGGCCAACAATTCAGTGTTGTCATCGTATCTCACAGGTAATTGGAAATGTTTCAAGAAGACCATTGCCAAGTCGTTAAAGTAAGAATACCTCGAGCGGTCGAGCTCAATATACCATTTTGTGACACCCCCGATAAGAGTAAATTGAAAAAGGTGCAACTAAATGGACTCATCTCGTAGAGAGTTTAAGGAGCACCATAAGTGAAAGGTTGTCACGTGATCACCTGGGCCCTCACCAGGATTCCCTTCAAATTTTGGAATATCCGAGGGAAACTTATTCGGCATGGGGGGCCAACATGGATCATGATAGATTGGGTCATTGAGTAACCTTGACAAGTCTGGCAAATGCAAGATCGCCAGAAACAGTAGTTTAGGTTGAGTACTATGTACAGGAAAAATGGGTTTTGGACTTTGACTGGCACTAGGTTGCCAACAAAAATTGGATTGTTGGCTAGGGTTCTGGTAGAAATTGTGGCCTTGACCAGCATACAGAAACTATGTTTGTTGGGATATCATTGGTTGACTCCTGTAATTGGACGACATGGCTTGGGTGGGGATTTCTCCCTGCGTTGTGTTCCAAGGATTTTGGAAGGTGTTGCCCCCAGTCGATCTGATGGGCATGGGTACTAAACCCTGCCCGGGGTTCTATTAAACATGGAAGGGGTTTCCCTTGCGAGGGAACTAATCCCTGCCAAGGATTCCAAATACCATGAGAGAAGAAAACTCATGTACTCGCTTCTTGTGTAGGAATAGTACCTTTCATGAGGTTCTATTGCCCAAAATCAGGGATGCTCCCAGCCGAGACGAAATTCAAAGAAAAAGAATTGTTCCCAAATGTGTCAAACAAAGAAAACGACATAGATCCCACTAACATAGTGTAATATAAAGGTCCTAAACTGCCTTCTCCAAACAAGTTGTAATTAGCATTCAGCCCGATGGGTTGTTGGAAAACACCACCGAGCGAGGGGGATGGAGGAGGTATATGACCCCCACCATAAGGGATAGAATTAAAGGGGACTGGAGTGCCTCTGGTAGACCCTTGCACGGGAGCGTTTGAGGTCCCTACCCCCAAACCGATGGTATGTAAGGTGGAGTAGGTAAGAAGTGAATTCGAAACAAATCTGGGAATCCAATATGAGAATTGAGGGCCCGTCACACTCTGTGTAAACGGAGCAGTGGTCGTCGTCCATGATGATATCATACCATTTCCCGAGGTAGAGGGATTTGAGACCATTGTGGTCCAGACTGTTGAAGGTGGGTTAGGAGGTAAAATACCCCCTATGGTAGTAGCCGAAGTGGGAGTATGAGAACTCCTAGACGAAGTAGCAGTATTTGCTTCCATGGCTTCTTGTAAGACTAATTGGCACTCGGAGGGTGTCACCTCAGGAGGGACAACTTTTACTAAGATCGACACTGACAAGTCAGTAGTCAGAGGGTTGGCTGGCCCTAGAGCTTCCACCCCAAGGTCATAAATAGTAGGTTCCTTCTGAGTTGAATAGTCTCCTCGCGGAGCAGGCTCGGGTATAGTTTCTTGCAGCCTAGTCGCTTCGAACAACCCTTGTTGTTCAAGTCTTCGTCGTAATGGTGGCGGAGGTGGCTCCAATGCAACTAGCGGTAGGCCCTGAATCCTTTGCGATCGATGGAGCTCTTGATATTCCACTTTGTGAAAAGATCAATCGACATAGTAAGGTTTAATTAGTGTTTAAACACCAAGCACACTAGAAAAAAACCTATAAGACAAATCAAGCAATCGACTATCTAGTAGGAAGAACGGTTACGTCTGTCAACACTAGAGAAACTAACTGGTGCAAGTGCAACTCGAAAAAGGAAGCACCCTCTGGGTATACCCTGCAAAGCGTGACCTAACGTTTGCCCTAAGTACCACGGTATATCCCTCCAGTCACTCGTGTAAGTCCCTAGAATATGGGAAACTAAGTTTACATCTCGTAGTCAGTCAATAGGTGGGTACATTCAACAGTCAGGTGGATCGCAATGAATAGGATAACAAGTCTAAAACCTATCGAGGGTATCAAAAGCAAGTGGTCCAGAAGACAACAAAGGATCTCAAATGGATTTGAGGTCCACAAAGGTCCATAGGCAAATGCAGTCATTAGTACTCCCATGGTAAATCCGCAAAATGTGTTCCCCACTACGTTTAGTCTGTATTTGGAGGGGTTATATCCACTTCCTTTCCTCACACGATCGTGTTTATCCCCTATGTTAGAGTTGGGTCCTGGATAACTTTTACGACACAGGACTTAAACACTCCCTAACTCTGACTCCAGTATTTGTTTAACAGCCTTGAAGAGTTTCCTCTCCAACCTAATTCAAGGCCCTAACCCTAAACTAGTTGGTTGACCCTACAAACATAAAAAGTCTAGTTTATTTTAGATTATGCGTTATTTTTAATGGCTTGATTTACTCATGGGATATGGCAGTGAAACTAGTGATGTTATAAGAGATGGAAAAGAGCAGAAAAACATGAATCTTGAAATCAAAATTACTTCTAATCCAAAAGCAAAGTTTCTTTGTAACCAACTTTTCTTTAACTAACTTTTTCAAGATCTTGTAAAGAAAACCTAAAATGTACTTTCACTTGACTACAAGCTACTTATGTTTCGAGAAATCAATAAAGAACTTAAAAAATAGACTATTTTTCCTTTTTAACAAATAACCAACTCTAACTACTTTACCAAACTGAAAAGAAAAAAAGAAAAAAAATCCTTAAGGAGAAAAACTGAAATAAACGCGTTTTTTCTTTTTTCAAAGCAAGTATAAGGGGCAAAAAGAAGACTAAAAAAAGACTGCAAAAAATATTTATCCCACTGTGGATCGCAGGGAATCACTCAAGAAACCAAGAAGGCGGATCTACAATTCAAAGCTTGCATAAAATACTTTTAAAAGTAAACACAAGAAACTCAAAAGACAAGTAAACTGAACTCTAACCCAAGCTATGGTTGTAAAACCATGACTCTGGACTAATCCAAAAAAACCCTGAGAAATGTGAACTTCAATCAAGAAAGAGGCAAACTCCCTCTTTTTCAAAAAAAAACTTGAAACAGAGACGTGAGATGTTGCATTAGTAGCCTGCATATGTATGCAAGCTTATTATTGAGCAGAACACATATGTACACGGGTTGACTCAAGACAGGGCGTGTACACCTCTGTATCTTTCCAAAAAATAAAAGATCGGGAATTCTTACCAGGAAGGGACAACTGGTATAGCACCTGAGGGTGACCAGAATCCCTTCACAGACTCAGAAAAATCGATAGAAAATTGAAAGGAAAACAAACCAATCAAACAACCCAAAATATCCTAAAAACCCCTAGAGGCCTCCCTAGTATGGTCGCAAGTTGTGCTAGCGGGAGAAAAAACCCTTTAACTACACCAAGATTCAGAATGTAGGCAAATTGATTAATCGTCTAAAAGTTAATTAATTCTCTATACTACCCCAAACATACCAAAACTAATATAAAGAAATCAAGGAAAAAGGATATCGGGTAACTATACCTCTAATCCCACGTTTGGTGATGACCTCCTCGCTCTTGGAAGTTCGACTAACTGCAAGCCTCCTCCCAGGGATGACCTGCATCCAAAGATTGACAAACAGAAAACTACAAGTATGCTATTCCATATATAAGTTAGGATTAGATGTTAAAATGTTGAGCATAAATCAATAAAAGTATTCAAGACACCTTCATTTGGGACAGGAAAATGTAATTCTTTTATTCATAACACAAAGATTATACTTTTACAATCTAAGTCAGTCATCATTCTGCGAACTTGGTCCGAGCTCCTCTTCACCAAGCTCCAAGTGCACCTTGTATGAACTTCTCATCTAAACCTTCTAATCTCTTCTAGGGAAGTGAATGGGTTAAATGGAGGAAGAAGGGGCTAATGAGGGAATGTTGAGGCAATTTCTCACAAAAGGTAGCAATATCTTGGGCAAGGAGGGGAAGTGAAATCGGGCAGAGTTTCAGTTTTCTTATGCTTATATGTGAAATCAGACCCCAACGCCTCCTTTTATATTCCAAAAGGATGTTTATTCAGTTGGGTGACAGGCTATAGTAGGTGGATTAGTTGGGAAACTACCAATATCCTGTCAATTTCAACGAATTCCTTGCAACTTTTTTTTTTCAACTTTTGCAAGTATACGTGGGTTGTAATGGTGCAACATGAATATGTACGTGAGCTATAGTGGTGTATAAATAATATGCACATGGGAAGTAATGGTGAAGGGTGCGTACATATTCTAAAAATTGGTTTTTTAAAAAGAGATACTCAACAGTTCTTTGGCAAAAAAATGCAAGTAAGAGGGCTAAGGCCATGTATGCATGTGTAGAGAAATTTAGGGTTACAACATATGGGGAAAGGATAGGTGGTTGTAGCCACCTTCCGATTGTAGCTGGAGAACATAGGGGTTATAGTATCCTTCTGGTTGTAGCCAGAGAATTGGGGAGTTGGAGCTTTCCTCAAGTTGTAGCCTAATAAACTAGGTGTTTGTAGCCACCTTTCGGTTGTAGTCGAAGAACATAGGGGGTTGTAGCCTCCTTTTGGTTCTAGCCAAAGAATTGGGGAGTTGGAACTTCCCTCAGTTTGTAGCCTGAGAAACTAGGGGGTTGGAGCCTCCTTCTAGTTGTAGCTGGAGAATTGGAAGTTGGTGCTTCCTTGAATGTAATTCTTGACATATAAGAAAATAATTATGTGGTTTTCTCCCTTATTGGGTTTCCACGTAAATATTGGTGTACTTTGCATTGTATGGATGTGTTTATTATTGTTTATTATTTTTTATTATGCACTGATGAATGTTAATGCTTATGATATAGCAATATATTGATGATGAACAAATTAACATGGTTGAATAAGTAAAAGAAAATACTTTGTGGTTTAAAGAATTAATAATTGGTATAATTGTTCATTATTGATTCACCGCGCCACCACCCCCCCACCTCATTAATCCAATAATTGGTATATGAGAAGCTTCCTTCAGGAAATATTTTAACCACTGGAAGGAGATCATGGATTATTCTTAGAATGGAGTACCATTGTTTAATGGTCAGAATGGTTTAAAGTATGAGATATGGAGCAGAAGGACAAAATTATTTTTACAGGAATAGGGGTATTATATTTGGCCATCAATTGTTACGGGATATGATAGTTCTAAAAGAGAAAAGACTTCATCCAAGAAGGAATTGAAGAAGAATAAGAAAATAGCAATGGATTTTAGTTGGGAAGGATTACCTAATCCGGCAAGAGAAAAGGTTGGTAAATGTTCATCAGCCAAAGAAATTTGGGATAAGTTACATGATATATATTCTTCACCCATCATAGATTCAGAAAATGCCAAAGAAGATGCAAGTATAGATCAAGAAGAAATATGTTCACCATGTCAAACAAATTCAGAAGATGAAGAGTACATAATCAACAGAAGTATGTTGTTTTTTTTTAATTGTGAAAAATGCAGACATCTTGAAATGGAATGTCATGAAGGAAATGAGACAGAAAAACTAATTGAAAAAGAAGACTATTATGAAGCAGAATTGATCAATGCTTTAGATGAACTAAGAAAATAAAGAGAAGAAAACAAGTCACTCAATAAATAATTGATGAAACAAAAGGAAAGTGTTCACATTTTCGAAGAAGCCAATAGGTCATCAAGAACTTAAGAACTCATATAGAAGAATCCAGAATGATCGAAGAAAATCTTAAAGATCAAAAACAGTGTTTGGAAGCCAACATAGTAGGACAGAAGGAAGAAGCAAAAATGAGAGAGAAGATATTGATAGATCATCTTAAGGAAAGAACTAATTATCTAAACTAGCTTGAGTCAGAGTTTGGTCAAGAAGAGAAAGTACTTGAAGAAGAAATAATCACATTAAAAATTCATCTTAAAGAAGCGAAGACAACAGAAGAAGTCATGAAGTCTCAGATATTAAAGAAAAAAAAAAGAGGTTGAGAAGCCTAAAGAAGAATTTGTCACATTGAGAAGTAAAATCGTCAAGCTCAACAAGAAAGTTGAAGAGACAAAAACATCCACATCAGTAGTATAGAATGAAGCGAATCACTTTAGGTTGCTAGAAAAGAAGAATGAAGAAAAGAGCAAGAGTTATGCAGAAGTACTCAAAGGAAGGAATCATGGTCAACCAGAATCTAAGAAAACTAATAAAGATACATCTTCAAGAAGACCATCCATGTTCAAACCACAAAGAAGCTTCAATCATGATCATGATCAGTCGAGGCAGAAATTCAGAAGGACTACACCACAAATAAGATCATTCACTCTAAGGTATGTAAATTTCTTTTATGGTCATTGTTTTTATTGTACTAACTTTGGACATAAGGTTGCAAATTGCAGAGATTATAAAATAAATATTCAAGCAAGAAATACATATGTGGCCCCATGTAACATTGAATGTTACAAATGTCATAAATATGGACACATAGCTCGTGATTGTAGAAGCATGATAGATACTTCCATGAAAGAGAAAACTGATATCAAATATAAGAAAGTATTGATAAGAAAATAGGAAGAACATATGAACAAAGACCAGGTCTCAGAGATCACAAGATTGGAAATAAAATGAGATGAAGAAAAATCTATAGAGAAAAAGAAAGATGTTAGATACAGAAAGGTTTGGAAAATAAATGAAAGAAAAGAAGGATGGTAAATAAGGAAGAAGTTCAAGAGATTGTACTTTTAGGTATTGTAGTGAAAGACGAATCCACAAAGAGAAACAAAGAAGTCAAAGATCGGAGAGATGATGAATCTGCATTAGAGCAGGTATTGTTCTAAGCCATATGACTTAGATACTCCCAGGTAAGATGAATAATAGATAGGGGAAGTTTATGCAGTAGCTAAGAGAAACCAGAGAATCATCCTTCAAGCAACTTGCAGAATTTGAGTAGACAAATTCAGAGCAGTCAGTTAGAAAAAAAAAATATGATAGATTAATCAGTTGTAGTAGTAAATATTTCATGATAGTACAGTGACATATGAATCAAAATTATGGATAGTTTCCTAGCAGAGTCTTGGACAGTATGGACAGAGATGGATTCATAAGAACACTTAGCAGGTTTGGAAAGATATATGATAGTGGATGAGAGCATGGATTCATAGATTGGTTCAGAGAGTGGTTCAGATACAAAGGAACATTATCATAATGGATGATAAATACACAGGAATATTTGAATGCTTATTCTTGAATGCTTTTCATATATGTCAGTTGATTACACAAGGAAGCACCAATGGACAATAACTCCAAAATGTAGCAGGTACAGGAAGATTTATATTTTTTCTACACAATGTCTTGCAAAGAAGTCAAGAGAGAGAAATAGAACCTAAAATATAGGTAGAAATGTCATTTAGATAAGTTTTCATATAGAGAGGTAAGAATAGAGGTATGATTCCATGGGAAGAGATTTATTAGATGCAGGATAGAGAGTTAAATTCTTGGAGAAAGAGCACAGAGGCATGGTTCTAGGGGGGGCGATTGTCACAAGGGAAGAATGAGTGATATGAATTCAATGTTGAATCAGAGTGATACCCTTTTTCAAAGGGGGGGATATTATTCATATGAAGGGAGAGAGAGTAATCATAGGCTTAGAAACATAGAGAAAATATCAAAGGCATTTAGACAGGGGGAGCAGCCCCAAGGAGAGTTTAGTCAGGGGGAGTATCCCCAAGGAGATATACCCTTTTCCATTTATGTCAAAGGGGGAGAGATAGAAACATTGATAAGGAGTATAAGCATGAATGTTATCATGATTAAGTGTTTCCATCAATGTTGGTGTTGCCTTCAATGCCAAAGAGGGAGATTGTCAGACAGTTGGCTTAGGTTAATGGACAATTGGTATGGATTGTCGGTTTTCATTGATGTCAACCATTGGAGAGTGATATTGTAGATTGATGTCAACCCTTAGTGATTGATTTCAAGCCTTGGATAAGCATGGTAGTGAATTATGGTAGCACAAATGCATTGGTAAGGGACCCGAGTCTCTTTGAGGTATAAGGGCATGACTATCAATGAATTTACAAGCAAGACTATTCTAGATGGATAGTACATGTCATGCCATTTCTGGTGATATGTGGAACATGACATAACTCCTCAAGGTTAGATATTTATGGCCTTGTGAAGTTGGAGAACCCTCATGAGTTATCTAGAAGCCCCTAGAAGGTCAAAGAAGTCAAATTACTCTAGAAACTCCTAGAAGAAGTTGACTAGTCAAAGTGGGTGAAACTAGGAATTAATCATGGGTATAGTTGTTGCATTAAGACAATAATTAAAAATAAATTGGTTACAATAAGAATTTGTGAGTTTGGTAATTATGGTAAAGTAGTTGTGAGGAGAAGATTGGATAGTCAAAGTGGTTGACCAAAAAATAAATTAAATAATAAAGTGGTTGCAACAAGAAGTTATTTAAGGGAAAATAAGCTATGAATTGTATAATTATATAAAATTTAGTTGCGACAAGAAGTTTTGAGTAAAGAGAAATTATTTAAATAATAAAGTAGTCAAAGTGGTTAAGTGGACAAAGTTCGTTAAGTGGACAAAAGAGTTAAGTGGAAAAAGTGGCTAAGTGGACAAAGTTCGTTAACTGGACAAAGTGGCTAAGTGGACTAAGTGGTTAATTGGATACAGCTAGAGGAAGCTACTTGGAGAGTATAAATAAGAGATCAAGGGTCTCCCATTTGCATCCATTGAACATATTGAATATCGACAAGTGATTGAGGTAACCAAAGGATATCTAAGGTGAATTTCAAAGGGAAGGTGAAGTAAACAAGGACGAAATTCAAGGGAGGATAAAGTCTTTTGATGATGCTTTCTAAGGTATGTCATTTATAGGTCATCTCACCATTTTAGCAATAACTTTTTTTTCTACAATGATTCAGATAGAAAAATCTGGAGGCCATTGAGAAAACATATCCAGGTAATTGTGATAAAAATTTCAACTTGTGGGTCGTTGTATTTTGGGAGTTAACCTCCGTGGAAAATAGGTTTTGTGGCTAGTACTGAAACTTATCTAAAACATGTGTTTCGGGTAAAAACGTCATAACTTCTTCATAATAGATCCAAATTCAGTAAGACCAAATGTATTGGTTAGAGCAAAGTATGCAGTATTTTTTGTACCATTTTCATATCCATAAAACACATATTCTGTGTGGGGCACGCTCTACAAGTTCTCTCTCTAGAATAAGCCAAAATTCAACAAGGTATGCCATTTTTTCTATAACTCCTTTTCTGAGAGGTTCCAAGTAGTGAAACCTGGCGGAATTGAACAAAATACACAGAAGAACATTGTGTAATATTTCAATATCTTTATTCTTTACAAGTACATATTTATGATTACTGCAAGTTAGGGTTGTTGACTAATCCAAAATTAGTCATGTGAGACTAAAGTAAAGTTTGATGAAAATGTTAGTTTCTTGTTGTTAAAGTTAAGGAATGTTTGTAGGTATGTGATCATATACACCAGGTATGTTACAGAGTTACAAATCAGATTTGGATGATGAAATTGATGAGGGTTTTTGGTTGAGGTATGTTACAGATAAAGGTTGTAGAACAATGAGGTTGTGGCACATGGTTTGATGTAATGGTTTAAGGTATTTGGTATTGGATAGTGTGATGTATTGCTAGATAACTTTTGATGGTTATATTTGTATATGTATTTTGTGTATGGTTGAGGTACATGTTGGGTACATGGTTGAGACAAGTAGTTGATGAGTTGGCACATACATGAGGTGTATAGTTGATGATGTTGGTACATATTGATGAGTCATAGTTGATGCATGATTGGTACATACTTGGTACATGGTTGTAGGCACTTGTTAGTAGTATTGTTAAGACATGGTTTATGGATGATGTAACATACTTGTCTTGGTATATTATTATAATCACGTAATGATCTTGGTGATGATTATGAGTTGTTCTGATGCACATTTTTTAGAGTTGTCTTGGCGATTGATCTTGGTGAGTAGATCTCATTTGGTTGATAAGATTGATGAGACAGGTTGTTGTGATAGGTTATTGTGACAGGTTATTTGTATAGGTTTTGTGCATGGTTGATGCACTTGTTTATGGTACAAGTTGAGGTACAGGTTGGTGCATAGTTGGTGCATGGTTGGTGCACTTGTTTATGGTACAAGTTGATTACAGGTTGTTACAGGTTGTTTGGTTCAGGTTGATTGGTACAGGTTTACAGCAGTATATCTCACAATGATAGTGTGACAGTGGTTCCATCTGTAATATTCCCAAGGATGAACCCCAGTTGTATTTATGAATTGTAACATGTTTTGTAGGCTGGTGAGTCAAGAAATTATAAGCTAAGGGATTATGTGTTTATTAGGCCAGAGAGCCCAGGTGCCAAAGGCCAGGTGCCTGTTTTGTACATGTAAATATTCATATTATTAATATAAATACATCGTTGCATGTAGACCGGCCATGAAGAAAGAGTATGGGGGACTAAGCTTCCACTAGGCTAGGTAAGGGAGAGGGGGCTAAGAGGTTGGAAAGAGGGGCTAATCCTAAGGGCTTAAGTCCAAGAGAATAATAACTTTTTATTATTCCAAAATTTGATTAGAATGATATGTTTATATCCTAAGTTCCTTTGGGAAGAGAGGAGGACTTCCAAAAGGAAAGGAGCGTGCTTCATGGGCGACATGTGTCGGCTTAGGCACATGTAGTTTAAGATGGGAAATTCAACTCGTTAGGGGGTTGGCTCCCATTCTCTCATCCCTTTCCTAACTCGTTTGGCCTCGGTTGTGGACCTCTGCATCTTTCTCGCATCTCTGAAACCAATAACCTGTCAAGATGATATGTGTTTTCCTGTGAAGCCAGCATATCTGTACTTGCCAAAACCGTGTTGTGCCTTACCGAATTATGGATTTTTTCCATTCCCTGATTTGTATTGAGCTTTGTTGTTGTCCTCACCTTGTTGGAAACTGAGTGGAAGTTGGTTGAAGAAGTGGGTTGTCAGACCCGTGGTTGAAGAAGTGGGTTGGCAGGCCTATGGTTGAAGAGGCAGGTTGTCAGGCATGTGAGCAGCTCTCTCTAGGTGAGAGAGTTTGTTGGGAATTGATTTTCTCCTAGAGAGAGTCTAGCATAAACTACAGAGCTTTGGGAATTCCTGATCTGGCTTGTTGCTAAGACCCTGAAAGGGGAAGTAGAACAGTCGATGGACTGTGTAACAGTGAAGCTGCATATTCCCGGGGTGGAACAGGCATGTGGGGAATGAGATTCCATGAGTAGTGGGCGTAAGAAGGGTTCTGGAGGGAATCCTTCCAGTTTCACTGTGTAGTTTCATGTAACCTCAACCTAGTCTAGGATTCCCTTGCCCTGGGTGGAGCTTAGTCCCAACTTAGGGGTGACCCACTCTTGAGCGTGATTAGCAACGTGGTCTAAGGTTGGGAGGTTCGTGGAAGTTTTGCACGCAGTTGGTGGATCTCGATTAAAAGATAAGAATTCATTCCATGTTCATTCACTTGCTATGTATTTATATATGATGTTACATCAATGGTTTTTTCTGAATTACTGCATGTATTCTTTTACTATTATTTCTACATCAGTTTGTGTATTAGCAGAATATGTTGTTTTTCTATGGTTTTAATTATAGTTAGATGATAATTGTTATTTCTATGAGATAACATGGCCCGGCCTAGGTGGTTGGGGTGTTAAAACAAATTGGTATAAGAGCATAGAGAGACGTCTGGAAGTGACATTGCCCAGCCTATTGGTGGTTGGGGACGTTGCAAATTGGTATTAGATCCAAGGTTCAAGCATTGAGCTTGGATGGGCCAGATAAGTGGTAATTAGAACCAAGGTTTAGAGAGAAATGGTGCCAAGAGGTTACCTTGTTCGTGTTACGAAGATCAGGAGGTGTTGCGGTATTATAAAACCATGACAGACATGGTAATGGGCCACACAGTATTGTGAGTCATTGGAATCTGTTCAGGACAAGGAGGACAATTCTTGATCGTCAGATCTGGACAAAAAATGCAGGAGGGTTAATCTGCAAGTCCTTAAGAATTCGGGACTTCAGCAAAGTATGTGTTATAGAGGGGATGAGGTCGAAACCCTGAAGTCCCCAAAGTCAATCTACACCGTAGATCTAGGAAGAAGAGCTCGACCATTGGATTGGGCCAAAGTTGGACCAGAATCATTGGATGAAGCCAAGGGTGGAAGTTACGGTGCGGTATGAAGGAAAGAGAGCTCCTGAAGCTCTGAAGTCTAGAGCTAATCCGGGTCGTACTTCAAGAGGGACACGTATCAGTAGATTGGCTTGTTCAGGATTTCAGCATTTGGGAGAATGAGTGTGTGTTGAGGAGATAACTCCCGAAGCCTGAAGTTCTGAAGCCCCAAAGAGCCGAAGTAGTGAGTCATTATGACCTCCCCTATACCTCCCAAGTGCCCCCACCTGGAATGTTGTCAGCTATACTATGTGGGCCCTGAGATTACATGACATAGTTAAAGAACGGTGGACCCACACTGGTGTTGATCACGATAGATCAAGATCAACGGCCATGAGGCATCGCGGTTGTTGTGTCCCTTTCGCCACTTGAATGAGCAAAAGAAGGGAACTTGCAAGTCTAGCTGGTTCTACTAGACATGACAAAGGTTAGTGTATGAATTAGTCAATACAAACACATGAAATAAACAAACAACTAAGCTATAAACAACTAAGAAAATAACTAAATAAATGAAAATAAAATGCATAAGAAACTTGAACCAAGATCAATCAACCAAATGACCAATAATCATGCCACAAATGGACAATTATATTAGTGGGAAAACACCATAGAGAAAGGAGGACTTATGGATCCCCTCTTCCTCATTGGGAGGGCTCTTGAGTCCCCTATGTGAGAGCTCTTCTTACAAATGATAAACTAGAAAGAAAATGGTGAAGAAATCCAAGATTATTCCCTCAAGAGGTGAGGTGAATAGCTTATTGAGATGATGCTAGGATGCTCCCATAAGAAAAGAGGTTTCTTGAAGGAGAATAGAGG